>BMAW01082584.1:588190-613996 GCA_019974015.1 Nephila pilipes
TTAATACCTAATTAATTAAAAATACCTAAACTGTACTCTACATCGGTGTCTGAATTGAACATTCCAAAAAAAGAAAATTATTTCCAAAAAAACTCACAGAAAAACAACCGAAAGAAACTAAATGAGAAAGCAAAACTCTGCCTTTGTTTATCAATCCAAGTGTGTCTTAATTTATCCGACAGCACCCGTATTTTCTCTCCCTCGACTGAAGTCGTAATTGGTGAAAAACTAGGAACACTAATGCCCTCTATTAGGAGAACAGTGGATTAAGTATCCTTAAGTAGAAACGAACTCAGCTTGGGCTTCGTAAAATAGAAATGTTAATTTTTCTCCTGCCCAAAGTCAATTCGAGCATCACAAATTCTGCACATAGTAGTTGCCCAAACTGGATTTGGGCGACACTGGCAAGGGGTTAAATACAAATAGAAAAATAAGAATATGAATTCAAAAGAAGAAAGTTGTAAATAATTCACAACTTTTAAAAAATTTTATATCAGAAAAGCATGTGAATTAAGAAAATCGCCTTTCAGAATTTTATAAATCTATATATTAAGAAATAAGACATTTTTTTGATAAGAAAAGTGGATCAATTCAACTCATTAGTTAAATTTAATAAAGTGAACTAAAATTCATAATGCTGCTACAGAAGTACACATGTACCAAACATCAGCGACTGACAGCTGTTTAACATGAAGTCTTCTCTTTTGAATTCAGTGTCTTGCTTTAGTAATTAAATTCGTTTAGTCATAGATTTCCTCAACATTAAAGTTATTTTTGTTTTGCCTTAAAAATGATAAATGTAATAACAGAGCAACAAATTACGAAATTTCACATGAAATTTAGAAAAATTGCTACTGAAACTAACAATTTATTGAAAGTGTATGACAATGAATGTTTATTGCATGCACATGTTTTTGAATGGTTAAAGCATTTTCAAGATCGTCGAGATGCAGAAGATGATTCATGCCCATGTCACCCTTCCACGTCAAAAGCGGATGACAATATCAAAAAAAAATCGGTAATTTGGTTTGATCTGACTGTTGGTTAAATATTCCTGTGATTGCCGAGACTGTAGGAATTGTCAAAGATTCCATATGAAAAATTTTACATAACAATTTTAACATGCAAGAAAGTGTGTGCCAAAATAGTGCCTAAAATTCTCCTGTTTGAACAAAGATCTTAAAAAAAATTTATTGACTCTTTGAATGCCATTGAAAATTACTCTTAACTTATTGGAAAACATAAGAATAGGTTACGAATTATGGTTTTTTTTTTTTTACTTATCATCCTGAAATGAAGCACCAATTCATGCACTGGATAAGCCCATCATCCCAAAAAAAGGTCTGAATGAACAAATCAAAATTCAAAGCAATTATGATTGTGTTTTTTTTCGAAATTCTGGGATTATGCACCTACACTGCCCTTCTAAAGGTCAAACTATTAATCAATATTATTGCCTTTATGTTCTTGCTGAACCCCATAAAAGAATAACGAAAATATGACCTAAATTGTGGGAGGACAAGCAATTCCACATTATTTGTCAAGAAGTTTCTAGACAAGTATAGTATCACAGTGTTAGACCATTTGCCTTATTCGCCAGATCTTGAGCCATGTGATTTTTATCTGTTTCCTAAGGTGAAATCTGCATTAAAAGGGACAAGATTTGAAGCTGTCGAAGCTCAGAAAAAAAAAGCAGCACACATCCTGAAGGAATAACCTCATAAGTATAAAAAAATTTAATAAGAAAAACCTTAAAAATGCAATAAGAAAAAAAAATGTAGGATTCTTTTAGATTTTCATTTCAAATTTAAATACCTTTATTTCAACTCAAAGAACTGTTGTTTAAAAAAAAATTAAGACATAAAACAGAAAAATTACAACCCCAAGAAATTTCCATTTACTTGAATTGAACGAAATTTGGCAAAAATAATCAAACAATGCTTCACATATCATTTAAAAAAACAATAGGCTTATTTTCTGTCTTGATAATGCACAAAATAAAAACATACCAAAAAACATAGTATCCAAGTTTAATATGTGATCATCTCTCGCAACTATACAGACATAACAGCAATGTTCTATGCTTAAAGTAATGTTTGTTGGCAATACAATCCATTGTTTTGTCAAGGTAGTTCAAAGACCCTGAAAAGTTGTTGAGATTCAGAAGTTAAGAGAAATAATGTGTCTCCCCAAAGAATCCCAAACATAATCAATTCGGTACAAGGCCAGAACACGATAGAAAACCCAAACTCGCAATAGTCTTTCCCACAAAGACAATCCTTCAAAAAACCAAGCTCTGTGTGATCTTGAATTGCTGTCTTGTGGGATGCAGGAATCAGCACTGTAGTGGTTCTGTACCTCCCTGCATGCCTGTGTATTACAAATAGCAGCCATCAGCTTGTACCTACAAGTCTTCTATGACTATCTTTTAGAAACATTTTTTCTAAAAAATGCTATTTATAATCTGTGAATTATAGAAAGGCTTGTATTCACTTTGTTTTTACATAGGATTGACTCTAGCCACATCCATTCCCTCTACAATAGCGCACCATCATTATTCTGGTAACCCTTTGTGGCTCAACGGTTATGAGGCGAGACTTCAAATTCAAAATTTTTTTTACATACATCAAAGCAAGCACAGTTTTAGGTTAAAAAAATCTTTTCCTTCTATCTAACATTAACAGATGGCAGAGGCAAAAGGAAAGACTTCAAATCCCTAAAATAAGGCAAATTTTTAATGCTTTTTACAAGATCTGAAAGAAATGATAACAGGTTTGAAAAAGAGAAAAAAGAAAGTATGTACATCAACAATAAAATATTCAACGATACATTACAACAAATCATTGTTTTATAGCCACACTTGGGCATCTCTAATCAGATTGACAATATTACAAATATTTGCAATGCTATCTTTCAATAAAATCACAATTTTCAGCTCATTTAAAAACAAGAAAATACAAGAATTTGAGAAATAAAACAGCAAAACTAATTGTGTGGGCCTTTAATAATTTAAAATATTCTGCTTCTCATGAAAATCTGCACAAAACATTGATTTTTGATGACCCTTATCATAGGGATGTCAATTTTTTAAAGCTTATTTTATTCACATAGACTCGCAACATTACACTTTTCATGCCATTTTAAATTTTAACATTATATCCTTTAAAGAAATAAATTATATTGAGTACTGCAAAATAAAATGGCTATCTAGAAATTTCTAGAAAACACTTTTAAAACCATTTTCTGCCATATGTCTAAAGATGCTAAACAACAGTTCCACTACTTTGCACATCATATTCTGATGCTGCATTGCTTTTTACATATATTGTGCACTTTTTATGAAAAGCTACTTATTTTCAAGGACGTCGTAACACTTTTCTGATTTTGTCTTCAATTTTGGAAACCAGTATAGGTATTTTGCAGTTTACTTTGTTCTCACAAAGTTATTACATAATTTCAAATACATAATTTTTCATTTAATATCTATAAGTGTGTAATATTCCTTTTATCTCATTCAGATTCAAAAGTGTGTAAGACAGTGTCATATTTAACACAGTTTAAAAGAAGCATTTGAGCAGCTGAAATTGATAAAAATGACCAAATATAGCATTCATTTTAAGTCATTTAAAGTAATATAAATAACAATTGAGTGAAATTGCCCATTTAAGTTAAAAATCCCCTTTTCTTTCCTTTACATAGAATCAATGCTCTTAAATTTGATTTTTAAAGATACACATGGTAAGTAAAAAAAGTGTAACTACAAATGCTTAAAATTTTGAAGAAACTTACAATTTAAAAATTGCTCAGTAAGTTTTAAATAGAGAAAAAATATGACAAGGATATGAAGTTTACTCTTTACAATTCTGTACACTTCATGTATCGCTTTTCATAAAAGAACATTCAAAATTTATTCTTTCATTCTTATTAATATATGTACTTTACTTTAAATTTACTTTTTCTTAAACTATAAATTTTTAATTAAAACCTTTAATATACAATATTAACATTTATAAAAGTAGCAATAAACTGCAAGTAAATATGTATTTAAAAAAAATGCAACAACATTATGTAAAAAAATACTTTTTTCCCCAGTTTTAGAGCAATTATCACATAACTTTTAAACACCTAAAACAAATTACAATATTTTTCTAGATTGATCATGAATCTAACAAACAAACAAAAAAAAAAAAAAAAAACCAGCTAAAAACTTTATAGTAAAATATCTTTATATAATCTAGAAATTATTACCTTTGGTAAATATTTGGCTTTTTGCTTCTCATTACCATTTCTGGCAATCTGATTTACACATAAATTAGAATGTGCTCCATAACTTAGGCCTATAGCACCTGATGCTCGAGATATTTCTTCAATTACAACACAATGATCTAAATATCCAACCTCAGCTCCTCCATCTTTAACTATAGGAGAAAAAATTTTAAACTTCAACCATGTATACTTTGTTTACTTATTACTAAAAGTAACTAAATTTTAACTATTAAAGTTTCTTATAGCAATACAAATACATTTTTTAAATAACTATTAAATAAGTTTTTAGTAGGGTTATAAATTACATATATAAATATCTAACCTCTTTCCTTTAAACGTGTACAATTATCCTTAAAGAAGGAATAAAGGATATAATTTTGGGTGGATCAGCCACAGTTGCATTTAAAAGTTGAAATCTAATTTCTGTTGCGATATGCCAGGATGGTCAACCAGATGGAATTTTATTTTTCATTAGTCTTTGGAACTTCACTAGTTTAGATCATAAGTTATGCACAAGTGAAACAATTGAAGTAAAATTAGCATGATACAAGCATTCAAGTTATGCTATGGTTGAGCAACATGTTCAAAATCACTTGAAACTTATTTAACTGAGGTAGTGTGTGTTTAAATTAAAGACACACAGTAATGCAGATTGCCTTGTGAGTCAATAAAACATGATCAGTTTGAACTGATATGATCATAACAGCTTTCATTAAATAGGAAATAATCAAAAATGAAGTTAGTGACATTGATGGTCATTTGTTAAGTTTATTTAATTCTAACATTGATGAATCAGATTTTGTATAAATGTTTATTTTAATTATAAAATCTTGTTTCATTATCTAATTTACATATTCTTTTACCTAATGTGGTAATTTATGGTAATAAACAGTTATTTACTGTGATTAACAAGGTTTAATGAGCCTGTAAAAATAATCTAATAGAAACAGAAGTTTATTTTTAGCAATTTCAAGGTAAGATGCTTATTTTTTAATTTATATATGTTGTAATTTATAGTTATGTTGCTAATGTTATATAATGTTATCAATGATGATTACATCAATATGGAAGGGAATCCCTGAAAAAATGAATATTTATTGCCAAGTTTTAGAATGCTTTGATAGGGCATGTATGGTGATGCAGTTTATCCAATGAACTTTGTTTTTTAATCAATTATCATGTGTGTAATATATATGCCAGGGTTAAATATAACAACCAAAACAGTATTTTAAAGAAATATATATATATACTGCAATTCAATAAAAACTTAATGAAAACAAAATGCCCTAAATTATTAAAAATATTAATCAAAAAATTTTTTGCATCTAATCTCTCATGTACCTCAATAAGAAAGAAATAATACTCATCTATATATTACATTATTCATAACTGAGAAAAAATTAACAGATCTCAAAGAGGTATACATTGCCAAGACTAATACTAGACAATTGTTCAAAAGAATGGAAAAATACGACATTATGTTTATGTAATTAAGATAAGAAAAATTTAGAATAAGATTTTATACATTTCTGTTGAAAATTACACTTTAAGACTTTTAAGAAATTACCAAGCATTTGTAATTAATACTATTTACTTTAAGAAAATAATCTTGAAGAAATACAATTGTTTAAAATTTTATACTAATTAGCATATACGATTCAAACAATTCTATAAAAAGAAGACAAGCACAATCTTTTTATAAATGAATTTATATGTTTTTAAAATAAAAATTTCTGCTTTATCAACCAAGCAGCAAAAATTTAAATATTATCAGTCCTCCAAGAGTCATTAGCTTCATATAGTACTGAATTGTTCCAATGGATAAAATTAGTTCAATGTTATTTCAATCAACTAGAAAGTATTTTTTTTTATTAAAAAAAAAAATACTTTATTCTTTAGATAAAAGTTTAAGTTCAAAACATTCAAGAAAGTTGTGTAACTTCCCCCCCCCCCAAAAAAAAAAGGATAGAAAGAAAGAAATAGAATTTACCAGGTACTGTTAAACCATGGACTCCCAAATTACCAAGTTTCTTATAAATATCCTAAAAAAAAGGCAAAATTTATATTCAAATTTTTGAATTTTATTAAGAAATCATAAATACAATTAACATTGTTTCATACACTGCATAAAATATTACATGCATGTTTAAAACAACAAAAAAAAAATTTAAATCTAATTTAAAAAACTACAGGAAGAATTACATAACCAAAGCTTTATTAAATATAAATATAATTAAAATGGCTCTCTTCAACATAATAAGCATTTACCCTATTATAAATTAATTGAATATTCTAAAAATAAATACAACCCTTATTACTAAAAAGCAAAACTATTACTTTGACATTTCAATAAATAGTTTAATGTTTCCAATCTTTGTTCACTTCGTTCCAAAGAAATTTATAGAGAGAACTTCGAGCCCCCAAGTGATTTAAAATATAGCAGTCTCAATAAAGACTTTAGAGAATTGTTTTATTATTGTCCTACTTGGAAGCAACACAAATGTTTTTGGGGGTGGATTTCGTTATTTTGAACCTTGGTCAAGTAACAAGGTAGGCTCTACCAAGTTGACACTCCATTCTTCTACAGTAGGCCTTTAGAGCTCGAACCCACAAATGAACCTAAACTACACAGGTTATGAATACCTGACCATGACCATTGCCACTTTATTTACATAAATAAGAGAAATATAACAGAGTTGAAAATTAGAAAATATGAAATTCTTAAATATTTAAAAACTCTTTCATGACAATAAAAATCAATGAAATTTCCAGACTACAGAAAGAAAACACTGAAAAATCTCTAAATGGTACCATAAACAGAGTATGTAAAATTGTTATTCTGAAGCAATTTCAAGTGTGATACAAATGACCAGACCTCACTTTCCAAAAGCTGAAAACAAACATTTACATATTATGTTTCATAAAACTTACTCTTAATTGTGGACATGTATTCATTTTATCCACTTCTTGGGCAATTGGAGCTATTTCTTTTTGACAAAACTGGAACACCATCTCTCGCAACTGGAAAATTTCAATTTACTTTTGATGAAAAAAAAATTAAAAGAAATTCTTAATATACTTTATCTTAAACATATTTCTCAAAAAAAAAAATAATGTTAAATATTTTAATAAACAAAATATACCTACAAATTTTATGATGCAATACAATTATATCCAATAAATATTTAATAATTCAATTATGCTCTAAATAGGAAGAATTGTAATATAAATTATCTCCTTAACCAGTATTAATTTAACAAACTTTTGGTTTAACTAGTTCCTTAGTTGAAGCAATGCAACAAACCCATATTAATATAGGTTTGCCTCAAATTTTTATTTACATTGTACCTTATTCATATACACTCTTGTGTAGATATAGTTACTATTCGAAGCAAGCAAAAACTATGGTTATACTTACTTTGTTAGTTTAACTTGAAAAGTCTATTTAACAGAGTTTAGTTTAATTGGTTTTTCATTATCTAATGACAGATAATTAAGAGTTCATCCACAATAATTCAAACAATTACAAAATTTTACAATGCTAAGTTATTACTCAAATAAAAAAATAACATTTTACAAAATTGATTTTTTTTTTTAAATTTAATATTCAAGAATAAATAAATTGAAAAATTAATAGAATTCAAATTATTAAAAGGTGTTCTACAATTTTTCTTCCCTGAAAATGAAACTTTTAGATCTCAAATAAATTTTTTCAATAAAATTTTAGTTGTACACAATTTTTTTTATTAGACTAACACCAGAATACAATTTTCTTTTCTGAAGTACTGTATTAATAAATACACACCATTTATACCTGAAAATGTTACTTCCCAGGATGTCAGCCTTAACAGAATATTTTGTTTTGATTAAAATAAAAAAAATTTTGAAAATTACCAATATTTAGAATGGAATATTTTATACCATTGTTTAATTATTGATAAAAGTTAATAAAAATACTTGAAATTTCCACACATCTTTATAAAAAAGGCTATAATAAATATTAAACCAAAAAAACTATAGTAAAATTTATGTCTAAAAAAATTCTTATATAATAAAAACTGACTATTAAAAAATAAAAAAGACATAGAATGAAAATTACTTTACTTAGTGTCTCATGTTGACATATTATTGTTACAATAATATATTTACATTATTATGAATTATAGAATTAAATTAACTATGTTAATTTTGTTTCATTAATACTATAGGGACCATTATACAGATATTTAGGTTAAAGTGAAATATCAGGTGCCCCATGAAGATTGGTGATTTTTGAATATGATAATGCTTTCAATTTGTTTTGAGCAACCTTAATTTTTCTTTTAGGAAACATTTACATAGGTCATATGCTTTCTGGTTTTGATTCCTATTTGTTAAAAAAAGACCGATGATTTTTGAAAAAATAGCAGACATTTTAAACATATATAGCATTTGTTCTTTACAAAAATTTCTTTTCAAAATAATTTATTGTGTTTAATAATATTGTTATAGCTTTATACCTTGGAGTTATCCTCTCCTTTAGTTATTCTATTATTAAGATTTAAGTATGTTTTTATAATTTAGAATGAAGGGATGCAAAGCAATTTTTGCAGTGGCACATGGATAAAGATTTAATTTTGAGAGAGGTTGAATGTTAGGTTTGCAAGAATACTTTGTAATGAATTAAATTTTCTTTTGGAGATACTATGCAATAAAAAAAAAACCCAATTATTGCATGTTACTATATGATATAATAAAATTCAAATTAAAAGAAATTTATACTAGTTATGAATACTTTATTTGGTACTTCATTGTTATAGCTGCCCCCCCTCTCCAAATTACAATTGCACCAAGGTCATCCTCAAACTTGACAAGTCTACCTTGCAATATATAGTTACAAATAATATATATAATTATAAATAAAAATTTATAGTTATATTCATAATGACTTATAATTTAATATATAATAATTACAATATATTTTATAATAAATAATTAGATGAATTTACAACATTGTTATAATTGTACCTAATTATAATGTATATTTATTACATTTTTATAATATATCTTATTACATAACTATATAGATGTACTCATAATTATTCATATATTATTTGTAAATTTATACAATATTTTTTATATTTAGCCATAAATAATAAATTATAAAAAATATCAGTAATAATTATGAAAATAATTGATGAATATAATAATGATTAATAATTATTCTTTTCTGTATTCTGTTCCCGAAAATTATTATAATTTTAATATTGTCATTTTTTTTTTTTTTTTTTTTTTTTAATTTTTTTTTTTTTACGTTTAACTTTGTCATTTACATTAAACTCTATTTTGTTCATTTCAACCGTTCATTTATTTAATTGTTTTTTTGTGGGAAATATAGTGCAACAAAGGCTATTATCCCTCATCTGGTTTACGTTTCCTGTTCAATTTTCCCGTCAATATAGCGTAATTTCCTACGTTTCAATACTTTGGCAACCTATTAATAACTCGCCAACTTTTCGCCAAAGTCAACAAGAGGCATCCGATATCAATGATCACTATTTTTTGGAAAAATTCTTCAATCAAAAACAATAATTTTTTTTTCCTCTTACTTGAACTCATATTTGAGTTAAACATTGATAAATCTTTCATATCTTTAGAAAGAAAAAAAAAGATAACATTTAAACCAATTTCTTTTCGTTGGAAAATAAGAAATAACTCAAAAATTATTCCGATTAAATATACAAAAAAATTATTTTCACAGAATTATTATAAAATACCTGCTGCTGTTCTTGGTTCAGACCACTAATTTTGTCGTCGACAGGATAATAAGACAAATTTCGTTTGCTTAATAAAGGATATAAAATCCTGAAATTTGAATTTAATAAAAATTGCGAGCTTCGGCTGAGGAAATTCATCTTTAATTTACAAAAGACGAATATGAAAGAACTAATAGGAGTTATCTTAGTCAATTTTATCCCACTGATATGAGGAAAAAAATTGCGTATTTCAAGATTTTGTTTCGTTGTTTCAAAAGAGCACTCAGCTATCACTTAAATACTTGAATCCGTCTGCTAAAAATGTAAATAAGCAAGTTATTGCCAGTCAACAAATCAGAATAGATGAAGAAATCGTCTATTGCAAAAGATTGGAATATTTTGTTTTGGTCTGAAATAATCATGATATATATATATTACATTTACAGATGTCGCAGTTCAGTAATAAAAAACTTCTCAAATTAAATATAAGAATATATTTTGTTCTGAATATAAGAATGTTTTTATTGTTATATGCTAACATCTGTTATCAGCCAAGTAGAAAAATTACTTTTATGTAAACTGGAGTCAAGAATCAACATACTAGCATAGAATTATGTGATACATAATTAACGCTTTGATTCCTCATATCAGTGGCAGCGATTGTGGGGGAAAGGTCAGCCTCTGCCCTACCTTATTAGGGAGGAAATTAAATTTTTGTTCTGTTTTAGTCGTCTAAAACTAGGAATTAAAACAAAACATACATATTAACCCTGTTGTCTTATCACCTAATTAACTTTCTTTTTCATTTCTTTTATTATCATATATTAACTTAGCGGGAATATACACAAAATACAGTGCTGTAAAAGGAGTATCTGTAAGTATGTATCAGACTCAAGCGTCCTCGCTTGAGTCTGATAACAACGTTTATCAGACGTTGTTTTATCAACGGATAGTCGTTTCGTAAAGCACACCAGCAAATAATGGAGACGCGCAGTAGATGTAGATGTGCTTTGAAGAAGGATAGCCAATGTGAATAGATATGTAAAAGTTTACATCAGACGAAAGCAAAGAAACTTAACGTGGTTTAAACAGAGAGACTAAATATATGACTGAGAAACTTATTTTATATTGTAAACCTTTCTTTTTCTAATATAATCGATTGTAATGCTTAGAACACTTAATTAAATGTGATTTTGCTCAAGTAATCCCAAAGAGTATTTTTATTTTTTCCCGTTCCTATTTTGTAGCACAATGGGGTATGAAATAAAGCCTGATTGGATTGTGGCTAATTATCAAATAAGCTATACATTTTTAAATGAATTTATCTCTTGTTATTGATGATTGTAATGCTTGTATAATTACACATATGTTTTTTATTCAAGTCTAATTTTAATTAATAACTATGTATTTAACTGTAATATATGTGTAAATTTTCCCTTTAAATGTAATACATGTGTAATACTGTTCCTTTGATGAAAGTCGTATTTAGGGTTGGGTATAAAAAACAACCTGTACTTTTGAACTGGTTCATTTAAAATAGAGAGAACAAACGAGTCAGTAGTCCACAAAAAATCTGTTATTTACTGTTCCGAATTATTCAGAGTAATTATCAGTATTCCGTCATCATTACTCCTTAACACCGTGTTTCCCGTTTTGAGCAATTATGTACGAAAGAGCCCCCAGGCATGGAGTATATTTTTAGCTATACAGCATCTAAAAAGAAAGCTTATTTTTTCTGTAAATGAGAAGCATGAGACAGGAGAATCACCTGGTTTTATTTAAAGCAGGGGTGTCGAACCATTTTGCTCCCCTGGGCCTCATTGGAAGAAAACGAATCGTTTGGGACCAAACAAAATATATCTAACTCTAAGACATTAACAAATTATTATGAGCCCCTCCCCACACACAAACCACAAATACATAGTTAACACTATTAAGTAATTTAAACTACATAAATTATGATATTTGTATTTCAATGGCTATCATATGGAATTAGATTGATATTATTTTATAAATCTTATATGACATTTTATTATAATTTATAAAACTTATGGAAAAAATCTCGCATATAAAAGTATTTAAAACATTCTAGCTGACTTTATTTTTATAAATCATAAAATTAATGGGATATTTGGCGGTGAATCTGGTTCGATTGAAGTAGTTGTAAATTTCAGGGAATGCTCAAGATGTTACTCCATTATTCTGATTTTGATTTTACTCTTAGATTGCTTCACTCATAAAAATAGCTTCAGAGCTTGCCGCAGGAGGTAGGCAAGATAGGCTACTATCTACGGTGGCAAAATTTAGGAGCTCAAAATCTCTTGAACTAGAGAGCAAAAAAAAAAAAAAAAAAAAAAAAAACCCGATGAAAATATATTTCGATTACTTGAATCTAAAAAAAACCCAAATGAGTAGTAAAATCAATTATAACTAGAATAGACAGGGTTCCGCTCCTTCAATATTGTAAAATGCACTGCGGAACGGCTTACCTTTTACCGGTCAATTGCTTCAAAAACAGAGGGCGAATTAGAACACGGGAATTGTGGAAGCTCAAGTTCGCAGAACATCAATCCAAAATTTTTGCTATATATAGTGTTTTTTTTTCTACAATCTTTTCAATTGTTAAAATCAACGGAACAGATATCAAAAGAAAGGGTAGCACCACAGAAACTATGTATGTAGCCGAATGGCACAATACTTCAAAATTTCTTATTTATTGGTATGAAAGCGGTGCCTGACAGACACGCCTGAGAGGATTCATGAGATATGTACTTAGATTCAAGTTCAACAAAAGTGATAGTAAATATGTTTGAGTTTTATGGCATGCTTGAAGCCGAATAAGAAGAAAGAGAATCGCATGATCATGAAGAAATTATCCCTTTCGAAGAAAGAGAGAGTTGGTAACTTGCTTCGATTTTACATCGGTGCTAAGAGTATTTACTTAGCTTTCTGTACCTGTAGAAAACAGAACAAATGAAAGCGGGATTCTTCATTCAGTTTAAACAGCAAAAGGTGATTATATTATTTTCATTTTCAAATTCTTTATCAGTTCCTTAAGATTATTTAATACACAAGTATTTTGTTCATATATAAGATAAAGGGGGAAATTTCTTAGTGTATTTTATTATATATAATAAAATACACTAAGAAATGATGTAAGAAATGACACTAAGAAGAAGATGTTAGACTATGCAAATGATTTGTATTTCAGCGTATTTAGACAACGCAGGAGGGAGAAACGATATCTGAAGCACTGCTTAAAAGAAAAGTTGTGTAGTGGATTTCTCTTTCGGAAAGCACTTTGTCAAGTCGGAATTTGCTGAGAATATCGTGTTAGGTCTCGAATAATAAGAAGAAATATTCACCAGCAAGTATCAGAATTCGACAGAGGCAGGATAGTTGCCTATCGAGAATGTAGATTATCGTTCCGTACTATCGTTCGTAGCACTGGTCGAAATCCAACAACTGTGATGCGAATGTGAAATAAATGGTCATACTGAAAGATATGCAGGATCTTCACGCCTTCCCCTGACTAACGCCCGAGAGGACAGACATATTGGGAGGTCGGCCCTGCAAAACCCCATCACGGACTCTTAGTCAGGAAATCGACATATTTGCAGCCCGCCCAGTATCCGCTCTTACGGTGCTACGACATTTGCAGCCGCTTGGACAGTCAGAACGACGACCATTACTTCGGCTTCCCTTGACAATGCAGCATAGAGAGAGGCGGTGACTCTGGTGCACCAAACGACAAAGTAGGATGCAGAAGTGGTTCTGCGTGCAGTATTCTGTTGGCCGTTTTCGTGTCTGGAGTCTCCGAGGACATCGCTGGTCATCTGCTTGCATTTGATATCGGTATAGGGGCACTGCACCTGCTGTGATGGTTTGGGTAGACAATGGGTGTGTGACACGCATATCTCTAGTTCGGATGGACGGCGATTTGAACGCGAATCGGTACATTTATGACATCTTACGTCTAGTGGTTGTGCCCTATCTTCAAGGCCTCCAAAATGCCATGTTGCATGACCTGGCATGCACGGTCTCCAGTTCAGTCACCAATTGAAAACATCTGGTCATGGGTTACTGAGAGACTAGCCCGTCACCCCTCTCCATCTAATATGGTCGATGAAGTGAGGCATAAACTTGAAGCAGCAGGGAATGAATTGCTTGTTTCTGTCTTCCAAGCCCAGTTCGACTCCGTGCCTAACCGGGTAAGGGCCGTTTTAGCTGCCAGGGATGGCAGTTGTTTCTACTAATTTTGCACCCCTATAAACCTCCAAACTGCTTGCAGATTTAATCATTTTGTCTTTGGGCCATATTGCTTACGTAGAATTATATATATATATATATATATATATATATATATATAGTACAAATCCTAACATATAACAATCTAAAAATATTCAACACTAAATCAATACTATTAATAGAAAAAAAAATATTTAAAGAAATCATTAAAAAACAAATTAATATTTATACGAATCAGGTAAAAAGAAATCTTAAATATTTAAACAATCTAATACCAACAAAAAAATCAATGTAATCTAATAAAATGTATAATCGAAAAATTGAAAAATTTAAAAGAAAGCTATTTTTTTGCCGTTTGGAAAGAAATTTGGCTTATGCATTTATTATTCTCCAAAAGTGTATTTTTTGCTATTTAACAAGTATTTTAGAGCTTATAAAATGTAAGACTAATTACTACAGCAGGATTTTTTTCTTGGAGTAAATTTATATATATTGATGCAATAGTTGACAATTCAATCGATTTGAATTTGATCAAATGTAAGAATGATTTAGGAAGGATTTTTTTGATGAAAATTTTCAATTTGCTTTGAATCTTCTTATAGTGTATTAGGAAAACGAATAAAAATAGAATACACATTTAAATGTTTAATATATGTCATGTATAACTTTTTTGATTTGTTTCTCTTACTAAAATAAAGAAAATAATTAAAAAAAATTTATGCACATATTCAAGATGCTGTTTGCAGAGGCTATAAACTAAAATAAACATATTTAACATATGTTGGGTGTTTTAGTTAGAGGATAATATATAATGCATTATATGTTCAAGTATTAGAAACGGACCTCTTTTAGTTATTTTTTGGTAGAAAAATATTAAATGATTTTTCTAAAATTAAAAATACCCTTCATAACACAAAAACAATTTCAAATTATTTTCTACCGGCATTTGCTTCAATATATTTATTTTGAATACATAAATATGTAAAAAAAAAGAAAAAAAAGTACCCGCATTGAGAACTTATCAAAGGTACTTTATTTTCACTATCACCTGATAAAATTAGAAAATAGTATTCAGTTTAGTATTAATTTAATACAAAATGTGATTTTTTTCCTAAATTCAACTGATTCGAATTTTTTTTTCAATGTGTTATGAAATAATTGTATAGTGTTAAATTCTCATTCGAATTCCTTGTGATGATTGCCCTTCATTATTTAATTCAAAGGCCTTCGTTCCTTTTAATTAAACTGTTATTTATTATGAAATTACAATTGAAAATATTCAAGAGCAAGGTAAATACTTCATTTATCAATGAAACACCTAGATAAGGTCACTCTCTCTCGAATCCCAACTAATTCAATAATCTTGGATTATGATTTAAGTATGAAATCTTAGCTTACCAAATCATTCGCTCTGATTTATTTATTCACTTCAAAATTCTTTAACTGGATTTCACTTCGATCTTCAAAACTGATTAAGGTGCCTCAATCTAAATTATAAATCTCTATAATCAAGTCATTATCCTCTATCTCCTTTCATATCCTTCAATTCTATATCATTTATATATCATTATCTCTCATTTGCATCATTTCACTTCTATCATTATCTAATTTACATAATCCCATTTCATTTTGTTTGAGAAGAAATTGTAATTTTATGCAATTCAAATTATTATAAAGTCCCCGAGACAAGTGAATAGAAAAGCTTTGAATAGCCAGCGTCACAACCTTTCAGTTTGGTTAGAGGAATCTAAAGAATAAATGACTCAAAGAACTGGTTAGAGAACAGTTCTTTAGAAATGAACAAAAACAAGGGCGAACAGTTCATCCAAAAGAAGAGAAATTCCCATCTCTAGTGATATTGTACAGTATTAATCAACATTTCAAAAAGAAAAAGAAAAGGAAGGAAAAAAAAAAAAAAAAAAACACCCAGCTATGCACTAGTATTAAAATTGAACCACACTTAAGTTGGAAGTTGGTATAAGCTATCAACTTTTAATTCTATATTCAAATTCACTCAGAAAGCGTAGGAAACTTACCATTTTGTAGCTAAATTTTTTAAAAAAATGTGTCTGTCTACCTCACTTATATTTCCGCATTTAAAATTTCACAGAAGAAAAATTTTCATTTTTGATGTCAAGGTCGCGGTAGCTTAGTGATCATGCTCGCGGACTAACGGCCAGCTGTTTTCGTCGAGTCGTGGGAAAGAGCATTGGTGTCACCTAAGACCCACCATGTAGCCGCGACTGATGCACGTAAATCTGTCGAAATCGCAAATCCTCCCATTGGCGTGCTGTGGAAGCTAGAAGAGGGAGGTTATATATCAGGTATCGTCCTCGTTACTTGACTGAGGTTTAAAATTACGAGGTCCGTCGCCAATAGCCTTCATGTCTGCTTCTAATGCGACGTTAATTTTACCAACCAAACCGATCATTTCTTATTTCAGTACACTTGTTCTTTTGTAACTGAAGAGGCTTCTTGTTAGACACTCTTTTAATTATTGAGAAGAATTTTTTTAAATTTATTAAAAAGAATAGTGTTACTTTAATATAGACTCATATAAATTATTTTAGATATTAGTTACCGCAGCATCAGCATGAATGATAGTTGATATACAATATTTTTACTAAAAATTTTTGACATTTTTTTCTTGCAGAGTAAAGAGAAAGGAAGGAATTCAAACGATGAATTATAAAGGTAAAAGATAGAAATTTTAATACTGAGATTCTATCACGAAGAATACTTATTAATTTGTAAAAAATAATTTTAAAATTACATTTGTGATTCAAGGTTTATTCATATATTTAAAATGTAATTTTCACACGTTAATAAAGGTTTCACGAAGTTTTAATTTCTGCAAATAAAAATGGTTTTAATACAATAGCGCTTTTTAGAAATATTTATTCCGGTGGTTTGGAAATATAAATATTTGGCGGTTTGTATTCAGATACCTGAAAATTACTAATTAAATTGTTTATTCAGAATAGAGCTCAAGTGCTATTCAGATTTCTGTGCTCTGTCATCACTATTAAATACTTATGTCATTACTGATTTTCTTTTAAAATCCAGGTCACTTGATATTTATAAAATAAGTATTACTAACAAAATAAAATTATATTAAAGGGATGTGTCTATTTATAGAAACAAAAGTTTTATGAAATATATATGCATATTAATGCGTTCAAAATTTTCTTTTTTATATTTGAATAAACTTAGAGTTACAAATATCGATTTAAAATCATTTTTAAAAAGTTAATGGTTTTTCGTCATATGAATTTCATTATTAAAGTTTTTATTACGGCTTTCTATAATTTACTTTGACAATTCCAGTTCTTTACTTTTGCAATAAAGAATCTCAGAAATGCTTAAATAGCACTCTCCTATTAAAAAGTCTGTAAAGTTACAGAGGTTAATATCATTCGTATTTAAAATAAGACTTTCGTAAGTTAAGTTATTAATTTCAACTTAAACATAATAAAAGTTGCTTTATTAGTTTTTTTTTTAATTTGTGAAGCTTGCATATGTCCTTATTATTAAAATTCTACAAATATTGAATTATTAAATTTAGAAATTTATTATAAATAATTAAAACACTGTTTAAAACAAATTGTAACAGCCACCATGACTGTAACTTTAATGGGACTGCTAACTCCACCTGTGGTGATGTTGAGAAAGAGACTTCTTCCCAACCTCTAGTTTGTTTTTGTGCGCGTGTTTGTGTGTCGTGTATATGTCTTTTATGTATTCCTTATTATAACTATTACTGTGATGTATCCGTGTGCTGTGAACTGAACCCAAGAACAATAAAAAAAAATTAAAAAAAAACAATGCTTTTCATCCTCTAATCTTCATTCAAGATTTCAGGCACTCATGCCAAGTGCTACAAAATAATATTTATGAATGTAAATCAAAAACAAAAACAAAAAAAAACAAAAAAATTATTTCAACTTTTAGTTATTGTTAAATTATAAGAATTATTTTTTTTTAGTAAGCAAATAGAATTTTTATTGATATTCTAACACAATAAAGTTTGTTATTACAGCATATAAATTAACTACGTTTTACGCAGCATTCCAAATTGTATTGATAGAGTGGATATTTTTTCACTGCTAATGAACACAATGCTCGAAAACATAGCAATCGTATGGCAAAAGTTGATACATACACCTGCTCTCTACCACCTAATCTAATTTACTAAGTAAACTCATGTGAATACATATGTGTTGTCGTTTTATGCGTGTACACTACAAATTTTTAAATGATGCGCCTCATGCAATGCAATATACAAGATGTGGCTATTAAATAACAAGACTAAAATAGTGAGACATTTTAATTTATCTCATACATTTTTATTTATTATCACCTTCAATATACACTCCTCCGCTATCCCTACAACGCTCCACGTGAATCTTCCATTGTTAGAAAATAGATCTGGAAGTCTGTCAGCTCTTTCAGAACG
The DNA here is from genome assembly GCA_019974015.1 of Nephila pilipes. Lineage (NCBI taxonomy): Eukaryota > Metazoa > Arthropoda > Arachnida > Araneae > Nephilidae > Nephila > Nephila pilipes. Next base: position 606,896 of record BMAW01082584.1, read on the forward strand.
CATGTCGCTTCTCTTTCACACCTACAAAGACTCAATTCTTGTTCCTTTTAATGCAGATTTCACATTAGGAAACAGATAGAAGTCACATGGCTCAATATTCGGTAAATGAGGCGGATGGTCTGACACTGGGATGCTGTACTTGGCTAGAAAGCTCTAGATATATAATTTGGAATGATTTCCTCTAAGATATAATCAGAAATCAGATTTCCTCTAAGAATGATAATCAGATTTCATCTAAGACAATGAGTCGGCTCATTGTCTTAGAGGAAATATTTGCCGCATGGATTCTTCTTTAATTCCTACAGTCTCAGCAATCGCACAAATACTTAAGGGGTGTCAGGACCTTTAAAACTTTCAAAAAATCGATTTTCTAAAAATACGTTTTTTATATAATTTGGATTATTCTGAATAATTTGGTACCAATAGTGTTTTGATATTCCTATTAGTTGCAAAGTTATAGCCATTCAAAACGAAGTCACTTTTGCGAAAAAAATCCCAGTGTGGGTGTGGTCAAAAACATGGCGGCTGACACACCCACTTTAGTTCTTGTTTTGCTTTCCCGCACTCTAGTTTAATCTTAAGATTTTTCGCAATTAATTTGGCCTCAGTTTTTAATAAATATTTTTTCTGTAAAGTAGGAAATAAACAACTAAATTTCCCCATGTTCCACATTCTTCATGGTTTGTTTACAAGTGTGCGAGAATTTTTGATTAGAATTTTATGTACTTATTTGCAGCTATTTGAACCTATTTTCTTTCAAATTTTAGCGTAATTACTATGGGTAATAAGAGAAAAGGTAACAAAACGCGATCAAAAAGATCGTTTTGTGGAAATCAATTTCTCCAAAAAGAAAATATTGATGGGTGCAAGTTTTTTGCCCGAGTTGAAAAAAAAGTCAGCGCTTCATCAAAAAAACTATCTACTTCTTTTGTTCATTATGAAAATGTAGAAACAGAAACATGTGAAAACTTTAATGGATATCGCATGATTGACGTATCAGCATTTTTAAAGTTTTTTAATGATACTGCCATGTGCAAGAATTGCCAATCTCCATTAATTCTGACTGAAAAATCAAAAATTGGACTATATTCATTATTTCAAGTTCATTGTTCGAGATGTGATTATTCGTCTAACTTTCGAAGTTGTCCAATGATTGGTGTAAAAAAGAATGTGCCAGAAATTAACAGAAGATCTGTTTTAGCTATGCGGAGCATAGGTGAAGGTTTGACTGCTCTTCAAACTTTTTGTTCTGTAATGAGTTTGCCTTCCCCGATATCACAAAAGACATACGACCTCATAAACACTAAAATTTTGAGCTCAACGAAAGACTTAGCTCTTTCTTCCATGAAAAACGCAGTTTCGGAAGAAAAATCTTTGACCGAAAATCCAAATACACTCACAGTTAGCGGTGATGGTACTTGGAAGACGAGGGGGCATATGTCATTGATTGGCGTATGCACTCTAGTTGGTGCCGAGTCTGGCAAGGTTGTTGACATTGAGGTGATGTCGTCTTTTTGCAAAGGATGTGTTTCATATAAAGGATTGAAATTTGGACCCACCTACTTGCAGTGGTTGTCTAAACATAAACCTGTATGTAAAAAAAATCACACCGGTTCTGCAGGTAAAATGGAAGTAGACGGTATGAAACGCATTTTTCTCAGATCCCAACAGAAGCACAATGCCAAATATTTACGATATATAGGTGATGGAGACAGTAAAACATTTCTTGCGCTGTCAAATGAATACCCATATGGGAAAGACGTGCAATTAGAAAAAATCGAGTGTGTTGGCCATGTGCAGAAAAGGATGGGCAGCAGATTACGAAAACTCAAAGCATTGCAGGGAAATAAAAAACTTTCTGATGGAAAAACAATTGGGGGAAAAGGAAGACTAACAGACGTCTTAATTAATAAGCTGACCACTTACTATGGTAATGCCATCCGAGGGAACAGTACTGATGTGAGAAGCATGAGGACAGCTATTTGGTCCATCTGGGCACATTCAGGCAGCACTGATAAGGAACCCATGCATTGGTTCTGTCCGAAAGGGCCGAATTCTTGGTGTCGTTATAATAATGCAGAATGTGATAATAAGAAGCATGAATATAAACACAAGAATTCGGTCCCCAAAGCTGTGATGGAGGTCATTAAGCCTGTTTTCAAAGATCTTTCTCATCCTTCACTTCTGAAAAAGTGCTTAGGTGGGAAAACACAAAATCCTAATGAGTCTCTCAACTCATTAATTTGGAAGTTTTGCCCAAAAGTTGTAGGATGTGGTCGTAATGTGGCAGAAATTGCTGCCTATTTAGGTACGTGTGTTTACAATGATGGGCAAAGTTCCTTGGTTTCGGTAGCAAAAAAATTAGATTTGCTCATTAATAAGAAAATGAAAATGCATTTTCAAATCTTGGATAAACTGCGAATCAAGAAAGCCGAAAAACGTGTAAGCGAACAGTCACATGAAGCTCGGAAAACAAAAAGACTGAAAGTTATAAAAGATAATGAAAACATGAGAATGAAAGAAGGAGATGTTTATGTGCCAGGAGGTTTTTAAATGTTTTTTTCCACATTACTGGAATAAAAATTATATTTTTCACAGTTAAATATTGAGCTGTTCATTCCTAACGTGACATTGTTTGTAATAGTTTGAAATGTCATAATGATATACCATGCAATAATTTATACATAATAGTCTGAATAAGCTTTTAAATAATGTTATGTATAATTTGTACCTTATATTTTATAATTTTACTGCATTACTTTATTGAAATGTATGCTTTTAGAAAAATATCTCAACTGCTGTGAAGCTTTTTTTTAATCTTTTTAGGATTACATAATAAATCAAATAATTCTGTTGGTTGTATGTTCACTGTTAATTGTTAAAATTAAGATTTTTTTTTAAAATTATGAATGCTTTATTTGATGAGTAACTAAATAAGTTTTAAATTATTCTAAATTTTAGATTTACAATATATTCCAATTTTTTTTTTCTTTTACTTTTTTTATATTCTACACAAGATATATAAAGTGGTTATGCACCTTTAAAAAGTTATTTTGTATAACTTAATTCTAAAGTTAAGTCATTAATACTGTCACATTTTGTAAATGTGTGTATATTTTCAAATACCAAAAATGTCGAAATAACTCAATAGCCTTTCTTTATGACATTTGTGGCCCATAAAGTGAATTAAACCAAATTAATACTATATATATAATGTGTATTTGTAAAATAATGACTTAATTATGAAATGAGAGGTTTTTTATGTTGGCTATTATAGTGGGTGGGAAATTATTCAAATTTTTAACTTTAAAGTCATTTTTCTCAAAACATGCTTTTTTCAATTTTCACGTAAGACGTATGAAATACTAATTATTAGAAATGGATGAAAACTTGTACATATCTTCTAATTACTATTCTCTAGATGCTAAAGCTAAATTTAAAGTAATTTGATGGAAAATATTTTTTTAAAAATTTTTTTAATTTTCAAAAACTTCAAAAATTTACAATTTTCAAGTTTTAAACTTTTTTAAAAATTATTGACAAAGTATTTTGGAAAAGAAATAGGTTCAGCACCTGAAATCAAATGTTAGGTTTAATTTGAGACTATTTTGATGGTATTAGCATAATATTTGAACTGTACGTTTAATTTGAAGTGAAACTCTCATTTCCAGAAGAAAAAAAATTAAGTCTTCAAAATACAGCAAATAACTTTTTTTAAAAAAATAAATTTTTATATTTAACTATTAAATTATACACATGAAACCATTTTAAACTCATAAAAAAATTTTCATCCATTTCAGTTGATTGTTATGCATAATACAGAAATTTAAATAAAAGGCATTTTAGACACATTTTTCGAAGGTTAAAGGGTCCTGACACCCCTTAACTGACAGTCAGATTGAAGCAGATTATCGTTTTTTTCGATATTGTCATCCGTTTTTGACGTGGGTGGGCGATCCGGGCTTGAATCATCTTCAACGTCTTCTCGGCCGTTTTGAAAACAGTTAAACCACTCAAAAATATGTGCACGTGATAAAACATTCATTGGCATACACTTCTTTTAATAAGTTATAAGTTTCTGTAGCCATTTTTTTTAAGTTCCATGTGAAATTTCACAACAATTTGTTGCTCCCTCGTCATTTTCCGGCGAAACAAAAATAATAATAATAACTCTAATACGAACGAATGCTACGGATATACGGATTTTTTTACAGAAGCGAGAGGCACTGCATTCGAAAGAGAAGGCATCGCGCTAAACAACTGCCTGTCGCTGGCGTTAGGCGCATGCATACACCTTCTGTAATAGTCAGTTTCGTTATTTCATAGCCACACCTCGTGTATCCATTTAAAAGTATTATCAAATATTATTGTACATAAGTGCACCGTTAATTTTTCTTCTTTGTATAGTTTTTTCTACGTCATCAATAGATTCATATATTACATAAATTAATAATGAAACCTATTAGATAAATGGCGAAAAATTTTGAAAAAAAAAAAAAACCGTGTTATAGCGAATTAGAGTTAATCGAGAAGTTCTAAACGAGATCATTCTGTAGTTGGATTAGTGTCTGACTGTGCACTTCAAATTTTATATAAATTCTTAAGGTATAAAAAGCAATTCTAAAGGTTTGAAATCTTTTGCTTATTTAAATATTTCTAGCACAAATAATAAAATATGAATAATATTTCTAATTTTATTTTTGACGTATAAATCACAACAAAGGTCGTTAAATATCGCAAATTTGTGTAAAAAAATGTAGAATTTGTTTAGTTTCATTAGGTTTTTAAAAAATTTATTTCATATAATATTTTTATCAGTTGTTAAAAATAGCATTATAATTTTTTTAATCTTATCAAATTTTAAGGAGACAAAACTTATATGTGACTCCATGTAATCATTAAATAAATTTACAGGAGTTAAGGTGAAATAAATGTCAAGAAATGGAAAATTCGATTTACGATTACAGTTGTTTCTTTTATAAATAGTGTAAGTCATAAATTTTTTTACGTTTATGAGATTTATATAATTTCGTTTACAACAGTTTCTTCTTTCCTATTTTTTCTAAAATCTCTTGCGTAGTAGTCATAATAATCCAACCTTTACAAAGCCATAAAACTTCAAATACAGTTCAGTAAATAAAGGTATATTTGTAATGTGTTTCATTCCAAAAATAATAGTATATAATATTTTTTACTTCAAATAGCTTTCGTTTTCTAATTTTATTAAAATTTTCTTATTTTTAAATTTTAAATATGATATCATTAGCATTACATTCATTACTATTTTTTTTTTTTAAATTAGAGTGCAAAAACGTAGTACAATATATTTACTGCCTTCATTTGCTTTATAATTTTTCTTATATTCCCCTCATACAATTATCATAATTTTATAGTACAATTGGTCTCTTAATTTATTCGAAGAATATATATTTATTAATTGCCAAGATAAAAAGTATTAAAGATTCGCGTGCCCAAATGTATAAGTTCATGTTTTGTACTGTAGCATGAATTCCTTCATTTTATTTTATTTTAAAAAATTGCAAAAATTTAAGAATCAGCCATTATTTATGATATTTATTTTATTAAAACTAGAGCAGAGAATTGTATAGTTAAATTTAAGATTAAAAGAAAATGATGTATTTGAATAACATGATTAAATTTTGGATAAATAAATTATGCACACATAATTTAATTACAGAATGACAACTATATTAGTAATGGCAAATTTTTAATAACAATAATCTTTTAATCTATAGTTCTTTATATGAAGATATATAATAAACACTAGTATTATTAATTCTTTATTTATAATTTACTTCCCATTTTTATTTAGCTAAGGTAAAAAATGTTTCGAGTAGGAAATAAAATTCGTGAATATATAAATTTTAAGGAAACTAGAAAAAAAAAAAAAGAACTTAGCAAAATTTTTACATTTCGAATATTCCCTAAGAGCTATAATTGTGTAAAAAGCGCTAAATTGTTTAACCAGACAACCCAAAAAAATTTATTGCACACACGCACCAATGAAAACCAAGATGAGTAAACCAACGAGAAATGCCTGAAATGAACACACCATTTCACACTCTCTTTAACGTTGCTCTTCTAAACGACGTATTCAAACTCTGTACAAAAATAAAAAGTGATTGAAATGTTATCCAAATAAAGCGTTGAGTTGCAAGCTTCCTACTTATTAAACTCAGTATTTAAAAAAAACTAATGCGGCTTATTAAGCAATACAAACTGAAACGTGCATCGAAATGGAAAATACGAGGGCGTGGCATGTCCATTTAAAAACTTAGATTTTACGAAAACATATTGTATACTTTTTTTTTGAACAACTTTACATATCATCAGATGTATATAGTTTTTTCAAAAAAGCGTAAGATTATGTATTTAAATGGACAACATGTGAGATCAGTCTCTAAATACACATACACACATATATATTTGAATTAGTCATTTCATATGTTATATTGAATATTTTATGTAATTTATCTCATTTCTTTGTTTGTTTGATTAATGTTAATTGATTATTCTATATCTTCAATTTTTGAGTATTAAGTTAAATAGTGTTGTGTATACAATGATTGAATGTCTAAACATGTCAACAGAAGCCGTTATATTAACGCCTGCATCAGCAGTTTTCTGCCATCTATACTATATTTTTGTATTAGTTATTTATTCCTAATGTTACCATTGTGAAGAGCAATATGGTCATTGAGTCGAAAAATTATAAGTTTAATGTTAAGTGATAAATTGAATGTTTAAAATTATAATTAAAAATTATAAGTTGGTTCCCCCGTGTTTATGAATGAAATGGAAAACATAAACTCATGGGGTTTTAGTTAAATGTTTCTATTGTCCATTGTATAATTTTTTATTGTGAAAGTGACCTTAAACCAAGAATGGCTTAAGATTACTTTAAAAATTAAGGTCACGGTGACCTTTAACCGTGATATTAATGTTGACCTTAAGCCATGAAAACTATATAGGGACTGAGACAGTGATAGTAATATAAACCACTCAATGAACCCTCGTAAATTAAATAAGGTGTTTATTAGTGCTTTTGGCGACAATTTGCATTCTTCTGAAAGAACATAT
>BMAW01082584.1:614006-662879 GCA_019974015.1 Nephila pilipes
AGAAATAAGTAATTGCGATTTCCCCCTCCAAGCAGTGACATGAGCCGTGATCTTAGGAAGAAAGTTAAATTTTTTGAGTTAAGATCATATAGTAAATTTCAAATTTAATTACCATGCACATTGCTCTATCCCTTTGGAAGTATGTAGCTCTGTGTATAGAGTAGTACTAATGTTTCACAATCATTTATAATGATGGAGTCAAAACCGGTTTAAAAAAAAAACCTCTTTTCTGCAGCGCTGTCCAATCACAACTGCATCAAAGATGCGTATACAGGAGGCCTGTCTACTGCGATGCATCCCCTTGAACAAAGTTACCATTGCCTCCAAAGCGTTCAAATTCCATTATATTGGAAAAATAATGGCAGTTAGCAGGTTATTTCCTGATAAAGATTCATTTAAAATCACTGCGGTATTATCAGGTTCTCAAGCCTCAACTGATAAACGAAAAAAAAAAAAGGATTTTTTTTCCTTAGGAGAGATAAGGATAAGTTATTTTCCATATTTCTATTGTTTATGAATATTTTACAATAAAATTATATGGTTAAACATCCCTTTTTTTCTCCGGCTGACTTATACATTTTTTTAAAAAAAAAAACGTTCTAAAGGAAGAGGATAGATTTAATTTCTCAATGAAGATTATTTTCATTAAAGATAGAGTGAACAGATCAAATAGACTTTTAATTAAATAAATCTCTGCTAGACACATAAATTCCCACTCATTTCTCTCAATCGCAAGGTATTGAAAATCAGGTTTTCAAAATCGATACCAAAAAGTATTTCTTTTATATCATTAATATTTATATCCCACGGAGATCAGTGGCTGCGATAGCCAAATGTTTATGGCCGCGGACTCGTGGTCTTCGTCGAGTCGTGTCTCTAAAGACCCGTCGTGAAGCCAGGGTTGATGATGATGAATGTCGTGATGTCGTTAAATCTAGTGAGGTTCAAAGTCCTCTCGTAAGCGTGATGTGGAAGTTAGGAGATGAAGGTGCCGATTAAGGTGTAGCCTTCGTCACTTGACCGAGATTCAAAATTACGAAGTCCGTTGCCAATCGTCTTTGTGTTGCTTCCAGTGCGACGTTAATGAAATCAATTAATCCACGGAGATTAAAAATACTGTTGATAAAAAGAATTTTTGGAAATTTTGACAGACCTGATTTTCATTTTTGGTGACCTCTACTGTCATTATTCGATGTGGGGCTCTGATCTAATTTCAAATACAATAATGATTTCTTGAAATAACAAATGGATTCTAAATGCAACAGTTCGCACATATTTTTCATACTGTATCTTTTTCGAGATTTCAAGTATTTCTTTTTGGCATTGACAACAGTTCAGAAGTTTTGGACACAGCTCAACTTGCAGTATTTGTTTGTGGAACAAATGACTCATATCAAGTAACCCCGAAGAAATGTTAAACTTGATCAATTTGAAGGGTATAGTAAAGCAAGAAGATATTTTTTCAGGCTGTCGAAAACTGTTTATCCGAAAACAATTTATGCTTTGAAATTCTTCCTGGAATATAAATTAATGCCGTAGCAATTATTATTGGTAAATATAGAAGAGCTATAAAATTATTAATAAATAAATTGAATCAAACATCAAAATCGAAAGTTTAATTATTATTCATTGTTTTGATTCAACAAAATCAGTGCGTCAAATACTATCAATGAATCATGTTATGCAGGAAGTCATACAAAACTTCTATCGCATGCACCTTCTTATGGACAATGTAAAGTATTTCTAATAGCATTGGAAGCTGAACATATGGCGACGTTGCATATTTCAATCATGTCGGTGGTTTATGAATGACAAACAAACCCTAATGCCAAAATTAAATAATGAGGATTGATTAGTTTTATTAACTTCGTACTAGAAGCAACACGTGGGTTTGTCACTTGATCGAGGTTCAAAATTAACTAAGTGGTCTATCGCCAATAGCTTTCGTGTTGCTTTTAGGGCGACTTTAATAAAACTAAACCAAATTCATGGTTGGAAAGTTAAGAGAAGTGTACTCGTATGTCTGTATTTATCGTGAACCATCCAGCATTTACAATATATCTGATAATGTTGTTTAGAGCTTTTTCTAATTTATTTATGTGTATTTTGGCAGCAAAAACTGAAATTGAGCGAATATAAGTTATAATTGGTCTGAGAATCAAGATAAACATAAAAGCAAGTTATTTTCTATACTTAATACTGAACAATTAAGAGGTAAGCAGAGCTCGCAATGCACGAAACATAAAGTTTAATAGGCAAAACACAGCGTAGTTTTTGATGTGAGAATTTGGATTGGCGTTAAAAATACTAAAATCAAAAAAATAAATAAATAGGTCATCAATTGAATTTATATATATATATATATATCATAGATAGAATTTTCCAGCTAATTATCAAATAATTAAATGTATTTTCAAATATATTGTAAAACCAGTTCTTTAGTTACTTGATAGATGACACAACGAATTAGCGTCATGTGCAGCCTTTCCTATTTCTGAACAAAACTGAGAAACGTTTAATTCTGGTTCTGTACTCCCGATGTAGCTGAACTCTGAACGCCAGCGAGCGTTCCAACGGCCATCGCTGATATGCGATAAAATTAAACTACTCTCTTTCTTTCTCGAAAGAACTAGTTAATTTAAAATCACCAGTTCATAGTAATATTGTAAATAGTCTCACTACATCTAATCACGAATAAAATAATAATTCGACTACAAGCTCTTCAATGAACTGGGAGAAGCCAGCACCAAACATTCCTCCCCCCCAGACACCGAAGCACCTGGAGGTATCTTGTCCAGACGGATATATATATATATCGACTACAAATCCTTAACTTCGCAAAATGGCAAGATGAATATCTTATTCATATTTTAATAAATCACGCACACACATAACACTTGTCAGAATTTACATTCTATTACAAAACTTTCATTACAAAGCATCATTTTATTACAAACTTTCCACTGTTGCCAACAGAAACAAAATAATGTTTTTTCTCCCCGTCTGGCGTCCTCACACATCAAGTTTCGCTACAGAAAGTGCTGAGGATTGCGGTGCGCGTGGCGAATATTTAACTCTTGCGCCATTCAATTTTAAGTTCAAATTTCGTAGCACGCACACACACACATATATATATACACACACAAAGCGATCAACTTGTATAGAATGGGTTTCAAAAGTGGCCAAGTCTTTTGAATTGGAGAGGTCTGCATTATAACGCATATATTTTGAGGAATTCATTCTTAAATATAGCTTTTTAGAATAATGAGATATAGGAACTTAACATACGAAATATGGTTATTAAATAACAAGAATGACGCTGCAACAGAAGTATGCATCATGCGCTGAACACCAGCGACCAATAGCTCTTTAGCGTGGAGTCTTCTCTTTCGAATGCAATGCCTTTCGTTTCTGTAAATAAATCCTTATAGTCGTAGCCTTCGTTCGCATTAGAGATATTTTTCGGTTTTAAGGGGGAAATAAGTGTAACAATAGAACAACGAATTTTGAAATTTCACATGAAACTTGGAAAAACCGCAACTGAAACTTATAATTTATTGAAAGTGTATGACAATGAATATTTATCGTGTGCACGTGCTTAGAATGGTTCCCGTATTCTTGGTGTGGAAGTTAGGAGAGGGGGTGGGGTGTCAGCTCAGGTATCGTTCTCGTCACTTAATCGAGACTCAAAATTACGAGGTCCGTTGCCAATAGCCCTCGTGTTGCTTCTAGTGCGACGTAAATAAAAACTAAATTAAATTAAAGCCTTTGAGTAGTTTAAGCGGTTTCAAGATGGCCGAGACGTAGAAGACGATATACGCCTGGGTCGCCAGTATCCGTTCGTTGCCCAGACTGTAGGAATTGTCAAAGAATCCGTACGACAAATTTTACAAATAAATTTTAGCATTCAAAAGTTTGCCAAAATAGTGCCCAAAATTCTTATGTTGAAACAACAAGAAGCTCGCCAAAATGTTTGTATCGACACTGAATGCCATCGAAAATGACCCAAACTTATTAAAAAACATAATAACGTGTGACGAATCGTGGTTTTTAACTTATGATCCTGTGTTCAGAACTGTATACTTTTCCAGCAGAAACCACGCGACTCCCGCCAGAAGACGCTGTTGATTGGAGTGAGCAGTGTCAAACAAAACGAGCTTTAATTAGAACTAGAGACGAGAGAACGCTTTTTTGCTCTCATATGTAACATGTGTTGTGTCTTATAGTGATGTGTAACTGTTGCAGTTTTTGTATTTAATATCAATACATATTTTTTATTTAGAAGAGAGTTCAGTTTTATTTCGTGGGTAATCACTTCAATTGCCATAAAAGAACGACACTCTCCGGAACAACAGAAAAGGTATGTAAATTTTTAATATTCTTAATGAATATTTACATACCTACTCTGAACAAAAAACGAGAAACTTAATTTTTTGTTTAACAATCCTGAAACGAAGTATCAATCCATGCACCGGAATAGCCCATCTTCATCGAGAGCCCAAAAAGTCTCTAATAAGCAAAATTGAAAGCAATTATTTCTCCCCCACCTCCCGATATTCGGCTTGGCGCGTACCTTCCAGCCGCAATGGTGTCACATCGACTTTCAACCTTGGACTGCTGATGTGAGAGTAATGTCTCTCTTTTTATGAATTGAATAGAGTATAAGAAGTACTACTTTTACTAGCGACTAAGCATATGATTGTGATTGTTGCTTTTAATGAATTGAATGTATTTAATATGATCATGTACCATAGTGTACTTCTTTGAATGCACAAAAAACAGTGTCAGTTATTATTGAAGCAATAAACTTTGTTTTCTCTCACTAAAATTATAATCCTATCATTTTTACAATTTATTATACCTGAGCTATCCTCGGAAACACGAGATCGCGCATCTTCACTAGGTTCCTGAAGGTCAAACTATTAATCAACATTACGACCATCATGTTCTTGTTGAACTCCATGAAAGAACAAGGGATAAAACGACACGAATTGTGGAAAGACAACTCATTCTGCATTGTTTGTTAAGAGGTTTCTAGCTAAGTACAACATCCCAGAGTTAGACCATCCGCCAGATCTTGCGCTATGCGACTTGTTTCCTAAAGTGAAATCTGCATTAAAAGAAACAAACGTTTCACATGAATACATTGAAGCTGTGAAAGAGAAAGCGGCATGCGTCCTGAAGGAGTTAACATAAGGAACAATGGAAGATCCGCATGGAGCGTTGTATTGATAGAGGGGAGTATATTGGGAGGTGAGAAATCAAAATAAACGTTTTACAGCGCCAGTCCCGTTTTTCATTAGTCACACTTTGTAGCAAATCAAATTTTCCAAGACCTCAATATTCAACATTTAAATTTATATATAACAGATGGTCAGAATGATGCATTGAAATTTTTAATAAAATAATCTATCTATAAATATTTAAAAGAAAAAAAAAATCCATCAGATTTTTTAAGAAATTGTTCTCAGAATTTTTACAGCATATTGGTGTTTACACAAATATTAAAGAAATAAACGAAAAAAAGTCACATTTTACAATACATTTTATTAAGTATCATGAGAAATAAATGGATTTTGAATTGATTCCATTCCATCAGTTGGACAAATAACAACAACAGCCGTACCACGACAAACAACTAGACCCAAATTTCGCCGATCCTCTGTTAACTTATATGCATCATCAGGATCTAAAAAGATATTACCATATTTAGAAAAAATAATTGTACAATAAAAAAGGATCTCCTAAAAAACTTTTACAATTCTCATTGCAGCAATATAAAATTTATATCACAATTAATAGCCAAAAAAAAAAAAAAAAAAAAAAGGAAAAAAATTATGAAATTAATAGGTTAATTAATGTTATTTAATTTCCCAAAAAAGAAGTTTTGCATTATGGATGCAATTTTTCCCCTTTGTACAACTGATCTTTTGATATAAAATAATCATAAATTTAGTAAGGTTGATATTAAAAGTTCTTGAGTTATAGATTCAAAAAATTGGTTCCCTAACATTCAGTAAGTGTCTCAGACATTTAATGACAAAATTTCTTCAACATTTTTCAAAAGATGTTTACATCAAATGATTCCCCCTCCCCAATTCTAAAATTATAGAACATTTGGGGGAAAAAATATTATAGAAAAATGAAAATTGAATATAGTTACATAAGAAAAGTTTGATTATAATATATCAAAATCTTTTATTAGACACATTTAGATTTTATATGTTTTTGAATTGCCCAATTTCATCCAATTATGTCCAATACTTTAGGAAATATTCTTAGTCAACTTAACAAAGCCGAGCTCAAAATGAAAAAGTATAATTAACTGGTGTGCTTTATTTTTAAATTTAAAACATTGATTAAAAAACTATTAAAAGTATACATTAAAAATAAAACAAAATCTTTACAGTCAAACAAATACAAGAAACTTTATTAAAAAAATTAACTGAAAAAAAGTTACATGCTTAAAAATTTATTGCTTGCTTAAAGTATACATACATATATATATGGCTCAATAATAGCTTTTCCTGAATATCTCTAGAATTACTGATCACATTCAGGTCCATTAATTATTAAAAAGAAAAATGACAAAACATGATTATTTTTAATAGGTAACCAGGACAATATACAAAATAAGAAGAGGAAGAAAAGATCAAAAATGAGAAAGTATTTATGGAATCCATAAGATTCTAATCATATATATGCCTCTATAAAAACTGCCCTTAGAAAAAGTCCACTTAATATGAGTAAGAATCTTCATTCCTGAAAATATGTCCCTCGCAAGATCCTTTGTGTATTTGCTTCACAATTATTTAATTGTTTCTTATATATGTAAGACATACATATATCTAATAACTTAAATTTATTTCTCCTTCTCTCAATACATTTTATCATTCAAAAATAAAATTTCCCTTAACTGTATTTAATCTATCATTTAGAATCAAAATGAAAACTTCTACATATAACAATGTTTTATATGAAATTTTCATATATTTAAAATGTTTCAGAGAGATAAATTAGACAAGTAACTACGTAAGTGAAACATATAGTAAGAATCTGATGAAATATCTAAAAATCACTAATCATTGTGCTGCCAAGGCGACCACCTAATAAAACTACAACAGAAGTGTTGAAAATGTGACTGAAAAAGTGAGCTGAGAAAATTGAGCTAGTGACAGAGGTACTGGCTGATTGAAGACAAAGTTGTTTTTGTTTTAAATGGAGTTTTCACAGTTGCAATGTGTATTTGGCTTATACAGCCTCTTTAAATTAAAGTAACCCAATTTACTTAACGTATGAAATATTTATTTAAAATAAATTGTTTTATTTTTGGATCGTGGCCACCTTTGCATCCAAAACTTATGGTCAGTTGATCGAATAAAATTTTATTCATATGTTAATCAATTTATGTTTTCATATAGAAAAATTGAGAACTTTGCCATTTCACCAGCGCACCTGATTAAAGTTGCCAAAATGATAAAACTGACGCCATCGGAATATGTGTATACTGTATGTTGTCGCAAATAAAGCCTGCTCGGCGAGATTTGCGCTGGGGAAATAGAAAAGTACTAAAAATTGCTGTTTTAATTCTTCATTATCGCCTTATAATATCATCATCTGTTTTGAAAATCAGACTTGATAAAATCACATTGTTGATGTTGATTTATGTGCAATCCAACCACCACCTTTTCTTTCAATAGTAACAACAATAAATTCATACCTGAAAGAGCAAGGCAGTTGGGGAAAAAATGTATGTGAAATAATTATATAAGGTTTTAGGTTTTTATTCAATTATTTATTAAAAAATGAAGGGAAAAGAAAATAATCTGATGTTAATATTCTAAAATCAAAAGATATTGGAAAGAACAATGATTCCTATTTCATTTAAGCAAACATGTATATATATACTAAAGTGGGTGAAAATGATTTATGGAGGAGTATGTTGATAAACGTCAATTTCCCATAATTTCCTTTAAGATGGTGTGGGGAATGTAAGCAATTCTTCTGTCGTTCTGGAGAGCTGTTACATTAACATTTCACTTTAGCCATTAAATTAATTAGACACACCGAAAACGTAAAAGAAACTTCAAATGTCGGAGCTTTTAAATAACACTTATTTTAATGTAAACAGAAACATCTCCAATCATTACAACAGTAGACTCATTCTCAATATTATAGAACAACACATCATCATAATAATCATAATGTATTAGTTGCCAATCGCACAGGAGCAAATCTCTCTATAATCATTTAAGCAAACGATTTTTTTCTTGATATTATTCTTGTCCTTTATGAGAGGCAAAGAACGACTCATTTATCTCAAACTAAACATTTACAAATTTAAAACTTAAGCGAATGGAGAAAAGATCATCTGCTTTTATTCTTCAATTCTCCTTGCAGATCCGCAGTAAAAAATGATGTCAAAAGATGACGTAGGCAGCCACCACAGATTTACCCCAACCGTTGATGCAATTTTGAAAATCATCACATAGGAGAGTTTTCACAATAATACAGGGGCACTTCAGAATGCTGAATGAAACAATATGAAAAGAATTTTACAACTAACTTATTTTTCAAATAAATTCTTAGTATAAGGCACATATACCCTAATGAAAGTTTGGGTGAAGTGTCTAAGGCATCAACATTAAACTTTCCTCTTTCAACTGCTGTTCATCCACTTCCCCAAATACACCAGATTCTTCAACTTGCAAGCTATTATCATGTGCATAAAAACAAATCTCTCATTCATCCTCAATCAGATCTTCATTTCACTCATAACAAACACATACACCTTCCAAACCAAAATCTTGTTACTCAAAGAACATCACAAATAACTATTATCATGCACACAACTCAAGCGAATATCTTTCTCCTTCAAAAAAATACATTAACCCACAACATTTCACTCTCAAAACAAACCCCCATTCATATACCTTCCAAACTAAAATTTCATAACTCGATTAATACCATACATATTCTAACCACTTAGATAAAACAATGAACTTCTTAAGTTTTTTCAAACACCATGACTTCCTCATTTTTTTTGCAATGCCATTCATGTCTATTAGTGATACTTTTCCCGATGCTTTCAGCAAATTTTGGACATTTATAGAAGGATGCAATGAATCCCCAATTCATGGAACCATTCAACAATATAATTCATTCTTTTAATTTCCAAATTAAACTCGCAAAACCTCAATCCAATAAGCATAATTGAGATTTAAAAATATTATGTGAAATAGATGTTAAAAATACAAAAAAAAAAAAAAAGAAAAGAAATTGCATATTAATGGTCGAGTAATGTTTTTAACTGGAAAAGTTTCAAATAGTTTTGGGACACAAATGAAAAAAAATCCCTGATTGGCTAAAAAAAAACTCATTACAAATTCAGAACAAGTAGCCCCAAAACTTAACAACAATAATAAACCTAAAATAGAAAGGAGCAAGATAAATTCTAGATTACTTACCTCTTAAAAATTCTGTTGTATTGTCCAATACAAGATTTAACAAGGGATCATACCCTTTCAAAATACCAGAAGCTAAAATAAAAAAATTTCAACAATTAAACATTTAACACAGTTAAATAATGCTCAATAAAATCAATTAATTGTAAAATTAATTAAAATACCTTGAATTAATGCATTTTAATAAATTTAAAATATATTATTGAATAACTTCTTTCTTAAACTCGATATAATATTCTATTAATAGAAGGCTTTTCATGCAAAGTTGAACATAGGAACCCATTTGGACTTAAAGATAGAAGAAATATAAAATTTTTCACTAACAAATCTACTACATAAAATGATTTATTACATTTTTAAATGAATTTCAATTATTTATATTTTAAATAAACTAAAATTATTAATTTAAAATAATATTTTTAAAAGCAGGGGTGGACACAACTCTTTAGATTCCCAGAGCCAAATTAAAAAGGGAGTTGCTTTCGTCCCAGAATAAATACACACACCAACAATAGCTCATAAAAAAACTTAGAATGTATAAACATATTTTTGCAATTTAGACTTCATTAAACCATTAATATTTTAAATAAAAGTTTAAAAAAAAGACAGTAAGATTAACTTAGTGATATGTTTGACTTTGTTTTTCGGATATTGGATGCTTTGATATTTAGATTAATGGAATAAGTTGCTATTTTAAGGTGCTCAGATAAATTAGTTTTAATTTTTGTGATTATTTTTCCCCTTCAAAGTATTTGCTCATAAATGTAAATTTATAAATAATGACATAAATAAGGCATGATTGCAAAGCAAGGTATGTTTCTCTCTGGGAATATATTTAACATAAACCTTTATCTTCAAGATGAATACTATATATTATTTTTGAATTCCATTTGAAAACTCACAGGAAATATATTTGTATTAAATGATATTATAATCACACAAAAATAACAAATGATTCTTTTTATTACTAAAAAAGATTTTTACGAATATCTTATTAAATAAAAAATATATTAAGTAAAAAATTCCATGTTTCTTAGTTAAGAAATCATAAAAATTGATTTCTTAATATTGATTTCGATTATAAACATAAATTTTTGAATTTAGTATCGATTTACTTATAGTACTAACCTTCTCTACCACCCTGGAATTTTACACGAATAGGTTTTTCTAGGTATTTGGACAAATCAACAATACTTTCTTTCCTTTTTTTCTCTTTATCAGCATTACCACGGTCTCCTCCACTTGGTTGCTAAAAATACAAATTTTAATGAAGCATTTTGAAGTGTAAAAATTACGAGCAAATATAAGCGTCACTTAATAAGTATTGTTTAGCATTATTTTAAAAAAAATTGTTTCTGACAATATATTTTCTAGTGTAACAATTAAGAACCTGACAATAATAAAATAATCGAATTACATTGCATTAAGTAAATATAAGGAAAAAGTTCTTACATTATACATCTTGAAAATCCGTAATTTCAAAAATTTTATAGAGTGCTAGTTCATGTATCATTTGATTCATTGATTGATAAGATTTAGTGACAAAGTCTAAATTTCCCTTAACTTTTGAAAATATTGATGAATGAAGTTTAGTTTTTACGTTATAGTTACTGAACTTTGAACGAAAAAAAAATAAAAGTAGCTGTCAAATTGCATGAAGATAAAAGTTTAGTTTTTGAATAAAAAAAGATTTACAGAAAATCAGATTAAATTTTTTTATCAAATAATTATTGATTTCTTGATTATAAAATTGTTTTAACATAACGAAATTAATATAGAAATTTACTGTGCCAGTTAATTTTTGCTTTCTTTAAAAGTGACAAGTCAAATAAAATGTCACTGTAGCTGCAACTGCCGGAATATTTTGTTTTCCAGCCGTGAATAAGCATTAATTTAAGTTATAAATTCATCAGAGTTCATCAAAAAATGGTATGCTATTAATATATTTGACAAAAACGTTTGTTAAAAATAACATATGTTTATAACGTGTATTATGTGAATTAGATGTACTATTATTATTTATTTTGATCATAGTAAAATTTTTACTGTTTGACTTGTGTGTGAATGATATGTTAAGCGGTAATTATTTATAAACAGCTGAATTAGTTTCGCATTTTATGAAGTCACGAATACTTCCGTTATTTTACTGCTGTTCAAATGTTTTAGTAATTGTGCATTATTTTAACAAAATTTTGCAATTGCATTGTTTAAATTTTAGCTATAAAGTTGTTTTCAGAATATTTTATGTTTGTGAATGAATTTAATTCTTCTATTAACTTCACTTTTAAAAACAATTTTGAGAGAGTAAATAACTTCATTAATTTAATTTTAACAATTTGGCATGGAATTCTACGTATTTCACAGCTTTTTTGTAAGATGTATTTTTATAACAATCTGTAATATACCTTCTACTTGAAAGATAATTCATTCTTTTAAAGTGAACAATGTATTTCATTTTTGTTGAAGGATGAAGCCATTGATCTGAATATTAGTTTATAAATATTAAATGTAAATATTTCGAGTTTTATTTTTTGTTATAATGTACAGGATTTTAATACTATTGGTAGTTGTAATGTGTCATTAAGTATGTTTTACTTATTATGTAAACTAGGGGAAATGCAGCAAAAAATTGCAAAAAAAAACATAAACTCCGCTGAGCCGTTAATGAAACATTCACTTCCAACTGTAATAAAAGATATTGACCTATTGTTGCTTCTATATCACTTTTAGGCGAATCAAACTTTATCTCATATTTTTACGACTACATATTCCCATTAAAATTAATTCATCCAACTACATCAAAATAAGTTTTAAAAATGTTCTTAAGTTCTTCATGAGATAGTAAAGTATGACAGGATTGTAGAATGAATACGATTCTTAATAATTACACTAGCTTGATGTCTCGATTGTGTAGTTGTCTTTTAAAATTCTATTTGGGACTTGACCCGTGTGGTGACCTGGGATGACAGAATAGTCTCACTGTAGCTCATGATGTTGTAAAAGGCGACTAAAATGGGTACCCAGTGTTTATGGGTATAGCCGGACACCCTGCCCCTGGGGATTATATCAGGGGACCTCGGAGACTTGCCTTCTTCAGGTAAGTACGTGTATCATGACCCTGAGGCATCTTAGTGATCTTTTTCTTTCCCATGGGGTTTACTGTCTTTGGTAAACATGGGTGACACACTCCCGGGATACCCTAGCGATCCTTCTCTATTTTCGACCCACCTTCTCGTCAACCATTTTTACCTTTTTTTTCAACTTCACGTCTAGACCACAGTTTAATCTTGTTTGGTGCAGCATAGCCATATCTGGCTCTTGCTCCAATAGACTTTACATTCTCTCACTCATTCCATTTGAGACTTTTCAAAATAAATTAAACAATATTCACACTTAAAATAAAATAAATGATGTATACTAATTTATATATTTAAAAATCTTCTCAGAAACTTAATTGAAAAAGACTTAACATATATAATAAATTATGGTACTTGCTTTAAAATGGCATATTAAAACTCCATAAAGATCTAAATGAAAGGATAAAAAAACAAAAAAAGTTGCACTAACATATATTGCTGGTGGATGCTAACATTTTCTTAAAAATTGTATCCATTTTCATAAATAAAGATGCACCTACTTTTTCAATTAGACCAGATCTTGAAAGTTGCAAGCCATTATTAAGCACGTGAAGCAAGTTCCTCTCTCTTAAAGATTACCATATGAGAAAACTTGTTAAAAATATCAGGAAGAAATGCGCTCCAAATTAAGACATCCACATCATTTTCTTAATTGACAAAAGTTTCAAACTCATTTCAGATGCAAGAGCAAAAAATATTCAACTGTTTACCAAAAAAAAACACGGTACTTGTCTACTATAGCGGCGCCCATCAAATTACAATGACGCAAATCAAATTACCAAGTCGTCGCCAAACTTGTGAAGCCTATCTTTTCATACAACCTACTTGGCGATATTTCTTAGTCATTTGGTGATTAATTTCGGGCATCGCTATAATAGGCAAGTACCAAAAAAATTTGCATATCCTCAGCTTGCTCAGTTATAAGGTGGCCAATTTTTTTACAATGAAAGGGAGGACGAAAAAATTTAAGAAAAATGTGCAGCATAAATAAATCAAACATTTTATTAATTCATACAAAAATACTTTAATTATGCTTACTTATCTTTAATTATTTAATTAACCAAGTATTTTTTCATTGAATGAATATTTTTGTCCATATATCATTTTCTAACAATATATTGGAAATTTCGAAGCAAAAACTATCCTTCATATTGAATTTTACGGTAAGTGCTGCAGCTATAGTATCAACATTCAATCTTGATATTTCACTTGTTCAAAAATCATTACCAATGGGGAAAAATCTTTGAACTGCTGCATTAGTTCCAGGGCAGCACAATGTAAATTCAACAAGAATAATTAAATTTTCTTATGGAATGTGTTTATTTTTGAAATGGTTAAATATTTCCATCTGTGTTTTATCAATTTCAACATATTGATTTTCCCATTGTTCTAATTTATTAGAATTTAAATATACATTCCGTCTCCTGATTTTTTTAAGCAGACAATTGTCATCAGGTTATGTAGAAAATAGATGCCTGATTATGTACAAAATACATTAATATCTTCGATAATTCATAATTGAAAAAAAAATTCAAAACTCTTTGAGCGTTTGTCTGAATTTAAAAAAAAATGATGGGAGAAGCTCAATTAATTGTGAAATATGTTATATAACAGGTGTTAGAGTGAGCCACCTAACTTTTGAATATCCTAAAAGTTTTTTGTATTCAACATTTGCATAACAGTTGGGAGCGGTATCTCTGAATACAGAGATTAACAGATCAATTTTAAAATATTGAAAAAGAGGACAGGAAGAAGGACCTTTTCGAGGAAGTACAGAACCTACAAAAGGAGGACAGTTGGTCATCTTAACAATTACCATTATCATAATGATGGATGTTGAATTGAAAAGGTCTGGATAAATTTTAGGGTTACCATGTTTAATCAAGGACAACAATTTTTTGTTGCCAAGGTTGTGGGCTAAACTGCAATCTAACATGTGTATATTATTTTTTTGCTTATTTTCGTATGTAAAAAGTTGGATTAATAGTTCATTTTTTAATTAATTAGGACTCGTGAAATTATGAGAATTATATTCATAATGCATTTATTTTGAAGTAAGCTATTTATATTTTCACATCTTTGTTTATGCAATACATCTCAGAATTGTAAAGGAATTTTTTTTTTTATTTTTGTTAACATCTCATGTATGTGACAATTATTGAAATACTTTAGGATTTCTTTGTATTACAGCTGACTTGGTGAAAGGAAATAGTAAATGTTATTTATATTATTTAATTATAAATGGTTTGAGAAACAAGTTTGGGAATAAATGTCTTATTGTCTTATATATTGGGGATTTTTGGTTCGATCGACATCAAATTTCAATTACTTGAATTTTTTTGCCAGGCTCATTAAAAATAGTATTTAATTTGGCCAGAAGATAAAAGATATATAATAACTGATGTTAAAGTATAAAAAAAATGGTTTACTGGCTGAAGTTTCCAGTTTAAAAATATTGTGCTGACTTGTAGTGAAACATGTAATAAAAGAGATCATCGACAGTTGTTATAATCATAAAAACCAAAGCTAAAAGTAGAAAAATTAAAAGGTATGCACACTAACACAAGAAAGATGTAATATAAATACTAAATGTGTGGTAAAAAAAAAATTTTCAGCTTAAAAAATATTATCCAAGTGAAAATTTTGGTTTTGTCAAACTTTTTTTTTTTAATTCAATGAGTTTATCAAACTTATTAGTCAACATTTTTTTCCTTAGTTTTCATGATTCATAAATCTTCCCTTTCACTCGAATATTTATGTACCCAAACTAAATTGTCAAAACCAGAGCTTTTAACCTGATTTTTCATTTTTGCATCTGAAGTTAAACTGCAACAAACCAGTTTCAGTTTGTTAGGTATTTTGTTGTAATTTTTTTGATCATGTTATTTTCAAAATTTCTTGTAATTTTTCAATAATGCTAAATGTAGAAAAACGAAATTCCAAAGTAATTTAATATGATTACCTAACACTGATGACTCTTTTCAGCAATTCTTTCCTGTTGTGTAAAAAACAGATGTACTAAAATAAAAAAAATCTAGATTTAATGGAGAAGTAACATATGTTTGGGTAGCCAGAATTTTATCTCTCAATAAGGATTGCTAGCAAGTACCATGCTTTCTGTTCAGTAACGTTTCTGTATTTTTTTTTAGGCTCGAAGATATGATTCAAGAACTACTATCTTTTCTCCAGAGGGTAAGATTTTTAAAAATTTGATTTTACTTTTCTATTTAA
This sequence comes from Nephila pilipes, assembly GCA_019974015.1. Classification (NCBI taxonomy): domain Eukaryota; kingdom Metazoa; phylum Arthropoda; class Arachnida; order Araneae; family Nephilidae; genus Nephila; species Nephila pilipes. The sequence continues at coordinate 629,839 of BMAW01082584.1, forward strand.
GTATTATTTTATCAAAATTTATCTGGTGAACAATAGGTTTTCTTTTCTCTGAATGATTTTTTAAACTTTTTGTGTATCATGGAAACTGAATTGAATGTAGTATTAGTCTTTGAAATTTTTGTAAAAATTTCTATTTTCTTTTAAAATAATATTTTTTCATGACCATTAAACAGAGATATTCTTTTTAGAAAAATCTTATAAAGTTATCCATTTTGCTTACTTTTAATTAGTATTTTTTTTTTTTTCTGTCTTCCTCCCATTTGTTATTAAATGATTAACCTCTCTCGCACATATATAGTAATTTTATTCCTGTGTATCGAAATCATAATTGTTTTGATAACAAGTGTAGTTCTCAGTAGTTCTTTTTTAACACTGGAAATGATGCTTAGAGCATAAAATCTTTTACTCATTATGGATGTACTATTGTTTGATAACTTTTTTTTTTTTGATAGTTTATCTGTGTTTGAAAAGTGTCAAATAGTATATGTGACTTTTAACATAAATTTCTATATGGGGGTGGGGGGAGGCATCTAATTTTTTTTTTCTAGATGAATGAAGAAAAATATTTTGTGAGGAAAATTGCACTGAATTATTGGTTTACATTTTTAATTTTAAAATATATAGGAATTAAATTACTTTAAAAATTACAAACATGCTATATTCAATAGTTCGATAATTATATTTCAGATAGCATTACCTAACAATTCTTTTAATATCTTTTAAAATGAGACTACTAATTCAAATATGAACTCTTAATGAGATCATATTTGAAGATTATCAATGTATCTTAGTTTTGTATAATTATTTAATAATTAATAATCTTAAAAAGGATTTAAAAAAATATTTCACTACTACTACTACTTGGCAATTTATAAAATTTTTATGTTCTCAAGATCATATTCTTGTAATGAAATTTTTATAGAGTACATGAGCATCCTTGATAAAGGAATTCAATTTTAACATATAACTTTTAAAAAAATGGCTTATGCTAATATTTTTTTTTCCAAAAAAAAAAAAACAATTGATTGAAAATTCTGTAGTATACTTAGAGATTTGTGCATTTTGGAAACATTAATTGTTTTCTAATGACAAAAATAAATTATCACCTTTCTATAAACAGTGACTAATCAATTTTGCAGCATTTAATGAAAATATAGGCTAAAATTGTTTTTTTAAATTCTGCATAGGGCTGCATCAAATTAACTTGATATATAGCATATATACCAAGAGAACACTAATTTGATAATTTCCAATATATCCTCAAAAAATGTATTTTCCTCAAGTGAAGGATGAAAACAGTGTCACTGGTAAACACAAATTCATTTTTTTTTATGAAATTTCTTTTTTGAGTTACTACAGTAAATCAAATTGCCTTTAGTTTTAGCTGTGATTCTAGTATATAGTTTAAAAAAGAAGAATTTCTAAATTATGAGAGTTTGGTAACTCTTAATCATCAACAAATTCTCTGCTAATGAACAATCAACACATACTTATGATTTCAAAATATTTAAATCAAAATTATAACCTTTCTTTGAATAACTACAAATAGGGGGAGATGGGGGATCCAATTATTATTCTTTAATGGTACCCTATTTTAGGGTTGTGTTAGGGGAAGGTTTGTAATGAAAGAACACAATGAGGAGAAAGTTTGAGAATTACTGCTTTAACATGATGTTAATTTAAACCAAATAATAAATTATCTTTAAATTCAAAAAATGATATTTAGTTCTATTGTTTATTTTATTAGGAAGACTTTATCAGGTGGAATATGCTATGGAAGCTATTGGACATGCTGGGACATGTTTAGGAATTTTAGGCTCTGATGGAATTGTGCTTGCGGCTGAACGTCGAAATACTAATAAACTATTAGATGAAGTTTTCAATTCAGAAAAGATCTACAAACTCCATGAGTCAGTATTTATTTTAAAATCAATTTATTCCTTTGAAACAATTATAATTCATTTCATGACAAAATCATTATCTTTCATTGAATTATTGTAGAAAATATGACTTGGTTTTATTCAAATTTTTCATAACATTTGGAGGACTTCCTATTCAGTTTTCTTAAATGTTAATTTTCATTTTTATTAAATTTGATTTTGTGGAATAGATTCCTAAAATGTATTATGATTGTGTGTTTTAGTAATAATTTCATTTCCTTTTATTAATGAAGTGTATTTTCTGTTAATAGTGATATGGCTTGCAGTGTTGCTGGAATTACATCTGATGCTAATGTTTTAACTAATGAATTGCGCCAAATTGCTCAAAGGTGTGTTTTTATTAGGTGTCATTTTCTCCCCCTTATTTACATATATCTTGGTGAAATATATTTTTCTTAGGTATTAAAGCCAATACCGTCATGTGATATAGTACTGAGTATTGAAAAAGTATATATTTCTGAATATTATCTTCAATTAAATTATTTGACTATCAATTGGAAAATTAATGTAGTTTTCAAGTATTTTCAGACTTAAATAATTGTAACATGAAGAACTTTGTGCCTAGATTAAAGCAGCTTCATGTATATGACCTTGCTTAGGAATTATATTACTGATCTTTTCTATTATAAAATTCATCCTAATTCATAAATATATTTTCATTATAAAAATTCTACTTCAGCTGAGTATCTTTTAAATTCATGTTTTCTGTTATTGATTAGATCCTTTCTGACTTTCAGATATTTATTTCAATATGGTGAATCAATTCCTTGTGAACGTTTAGTAAGCTGGTTATGTGATTTAAAACAAGCTTATACTCAGTATGGTGGTAAGTGTTAATTTATTTAATTTAATTAACCTCCAGGTGAAATACTTTTATTAATGAAAATTGCTGATATTTTACCTATAATATCGCATAGTTTCTTTTCTTTTTTTTCCTTACAAGTAAATTAATTCTTCATTAAAGCAAAATATTCTACACATGCTAATAATAGTAATAAATGAAGCCTAATCTTGTTTTTAATTTGACTTGTAAAAAAATCCATATGAAGTAGAAAGAATCAAAATTCAAAGGAAATCAAATTTGGTTACATCTATAATATCTTTCAAAAATGTATATTATGTTTGTTTGCTTTTTCATTTTTGAGACGACACTTTCGATGCTTTGGGGTATTTCTTGAATTTTTATGTGCAATCATAGATTTTTCAAAATATTGGTAGTTTTTGCTGATTGTATGCTTGGTTACTCTTTATAATCTTAACTATCATTGCTTTGATCAGGTAAACAGAATCCAAAATGGCTGGAATTCTCATGAGGATAGTAATATTTTAAAATAGTTTGTAACATTGAGTATTGAACCTCCTTATTGGTTTAAGAAGACTATTTTTAGTGTCAGGAATTTGTTTTATCGGTTATTTTTAGTTTTCTTGAAACAGTGACATTCTCTTCTTTTTTTTATGGTAATACCTATCACAATATTGCTTGTTGTGATAAGTATCAACATAAAGCAAATGGCCATCAGATCCTGTTCATCATGTGAATACAAGTCTGTTGTTTATTTGAAGGATGCTTGACATTAAAAGAACAAGGAAATAGTGGATCTGCTTCACATCCATACAAGGCACAAATTAATTCTGTTTGTAAAAAACTTGATTAATTTAACTTTTATCCCTTATAATTTGCTCAAAAGAATAATATAGCATATAGAAAATTTTGAAACTAGATTTCATTGAATGAAGTTGTTTTGCTTTTTAAAAAATGTAATTAGTATAAAGTGTTTTGAAACCTGTTTAAAATTAAACAGAATAATTCGATATAAAAACCAACGTTTTTATATGGTGGCAAAGTTTATTAGAGAAAATTATTGAAATATTAGTTAAAACTGTTAGTTATTTTTAATTTTAAAATTTACTTAAAAAGAGACATATGTGAGAGTATTAAAAAATTCATAATACTCATAAAATCAAAACATGTATTTGAAAGTTTGTAAGTCATTCTATTAAAAAAGAATGGGAACCAGAATTCAGAAAAAATTATTGTGATAAAACATGGCGCCAACTATTAGAAACTTTCTTTCTTGCGAATGATTACTGTCTAAAAGTCAGCAACCCTTACTATCTCGGAGATAGTAAAGGGGAGATAGTATCTCCCCCTTGTGAGTACAAAAGGTTTATGATACCACATGCTGCGTGGGGAGTGCCCGGTGCTCCCAGAGGGGGAAAGAAATTTTTTCCTCAATCCTAAAAGTGCCGAGAGGAAAGAATATTTTGACTTGTTAAAATTATTGAAATATTAGTTAAAACTTGTCGCAAACGTCTAAATATTGCATTGTTAGACGAGTAGGAACGATTCCCAAAATTTCAAAGCTCTAGCTTGATGGGAAGTTGGTTAAATTAACGATCGAAAATTTGATGACACACACACACACACCAAGTGAAATTCAGAAAAATGTTGTAATAAATAAAAAACATTCTGAATAATCAAGCTTTATTTTAAAAAAATTTCATTGTTCTTTTCCTTCTCTTGTCATAACATATCTAAACTTCTAATTGTAGTTCCTTAATTCAATAATTAATAATTAGGTGGTTAAAAACCCAGTTGGTATTACAAATAATGTGTATATGATGAAATTATTTTTAGTCATGCATATTTTTGAAATAATGTTTGAAAATTTAATCGATTTACTTATGTTTACTGCATGAATGTTTCATAGTAATTTCTTGGATAAGAAAGGAAATTGTAGATTTAAAGTATCTGAAAATGTGCCTGGTAAATTAAATTAAAAGGGAAAAAAAGTTATTTATTAATATACTACCATCTTATTTTTTAAAGAGATTTTGACTAAAATTAGGGGAGTAAAAAGCCAAAAGTACTGCAATTATTGATAATATAAAAACAAAATTTGTATAAAATATGCTAAAATTTGTATACAATCTTATTGCTTTTGAATAATCTGAATTTACTTTCTATAACATATTTTTGGCATAGTTAAAAGCAACAAACTAAAATTCAAAAAGGCATTTTGAATTGTGAAAAAGTTAGCTCATTGTTTTAATTTGCCTATTAATTTTTGTCAAATTTACACCACCTTGAAAAAGCAACAAATCGAGAGTAATTGCACTGTAAGAAAATCTTTTGTTCATTGCTTTAGAAATTGTAAACAGTTCAAATTTCATAGAAATATCTCTTAACTTTTTAGAAAATTGTTTTTTAAGCTGGCAATATATTGAGAAGGTGTTTTCTAGAAAAAGCCATTGAAATTCTCTTTTACATTTGACTATTAAATTAAATTATTAACATCTAAAATTGTACACTTTTTTAAGTCTTGCCCTTTTTTTCAGATGCCTGAATTTTGTTCTGACCTCTTTAGTTTTGGGTAAAGAAATACATTTTAAGCAAATTATTCAATCTTCATGATGGCATTGAATTCTTTCAGTATATAGTTGTATGAAATAATTTTAATACCTCTTAAGCTTGTTATAAACCACACATCATCCATCATTAAATTATACAACTACTGAAAAAGAAGATAAATTTATTTTTTTTGTTTCAACATTTGCCTTTTTTTTTTTTTTTTTTTTTTTTTTTAAATTATTGAATATAACATATCATTAAAACTTTCATTGGCATTCTGAGTTTTGTAAAGGATTTTTAAGAACAATTTTGGTCACTTAATTTCATGCTTGGGCTTTAATTATCTTTGATAGCTTCTGAGACTAATTGCAACAGTTGTCAAAACTTTTTAGGACATAGTTGTTGCATTGGTTTCTCCTTACTTGGACAACAATTAGCAAATGGAGCACTTTGTGTATTCAATAACTTACCTACATTTAACCAGATAGCTTTCCTATATTAATTTTGTAATTAATGAAATTATCTGTTGGTTTTTCTTACAAATCAAGTCTTTTTGTGATTGCTTTTAATTTCTGAAGATTATTTCTATCTCCTTGAATATGAATAATACATTCTAATTTTACTAAGATTTCTTGCTATATGTGTCTTTAATGATATTAAAACTTGTGAAATCACCATCCTCATGGTATTCAATATTATAAAGTATCTTTTATAAAAAGGACAGAGTCACTGAAATTTTTTTATCTGCTGTAAAACTTTTTGTAATTAATCAAAGGGTATATCTAATTTTAGTGTTCATTTCATTGTTTTATTCTTTGTAAATGTTCAAAATCCTTTAGAAAAAAAGGTATTTGTCACATTGTAAACAAAAGTTTGAAGCAAAACTAAATTTTAAATCTGCCTGGTTTTAATTTGTGATTAAAACAAGATAGGCTCATTAAATCATAAAAATGCTATTAAGTATATCTGAATCTATTATTTGAAAGTTGGACAATGTTTCTTCCTTCTTATATTGTTAACTTTCAAATGTTTGTCAAATTTCTGAAATTTTTTTACTCCTGTAATGAAGGTGTAACTTGTATCAAAAACCAACTTTTTCGATGCTCTGTTACAATTACTGCAGAATTTCCTTTTCCAAGTATGATCAACATTTAGTCCTTCCATTTTGAGATTAATCAAGAAGACTGCATTTAATATTTCAAATAGAAATGATTCTTTTTAATAGAAAACTGATTTATGGAATTATTCAGACAGCCATTATAAACACTTTTGTTTTCAGAAAGCAACATGTAAAAATGTGATGGTTGTCTAATTGCCATTCTCTTTCACAAAAACTTATGAAAAAATTAAAATAAAGTGAGTTAAGTACCAGCTCAGGTCTCATCCTTGTAACTTGATCATGGTTCAAAATTATGAGGTCTTCACCATTAGCCCTCTTGTTGCTTTTAAGAGTAATATTAATAAATAATCAGTCAATCTTGAAAAGTTATTTAAAATATTAGTAGTTTACCCATAGTGTAAAAATTATATCTTATTTTGCATAAATTACTGCAAAATAGTGAAAAATCATCTAACTTCTGATAATTTTAAATAGTATTTGATCTGTTCATCTGCTTTAGTGGATAGCTAAAACATTTTTAAACTGCTGCTATATTGTTTCTTTTTATTGTAGCCCCAAAGCAAAAGCAGTTTTGGAAAGCTAATGAACTGGGTTTCAACATAATACAATAAAAAAAATTTATATTTTGTAAAAAAAATAAATAAATTTTTTTTTTAATTTTTTTAAAAATGGTGTTGTAAATGTGTAGTCAGTCATTCCTTATGCTTTGTTCTAAATACTATAATGCACCAACAGTGATCAACATGCATTATAATACAATGCTCATAATATTCATGTATTTTTCTTTTCTTTTATCAAAAATATTATTTGAAAATATCTAAAAATTAATATATTGTTGGAGCTTATTGAAAAAAAATTTCCACTAATTTCTGATAAAGCTGCTTTATTGTAGATATATTGTATGATTTTATCTGAGTGATATATCATCTCTCTCTTTGGTATTGTGTTTTAAATTTTATTTCATATTTCATTAAGTTAAATTGTATTGAATATATATTTTATTTAAGAGACTAAATTTTGTCCCTTTTCAGGTAAAAGGCCTTTTGGTGTATCAATCCTATATATGGGTTGGGATAAGCATTATGGTTTCCAACTGTATCAGTCTGATCCTAGTGGAAATTATGGAGGATGGAAAGCAACTTGCATTGGAAACAATGGAGCAGTAAGTCAATGTTTTTATTGCATATTTTATTTTTCTCATGGCATTCCCCCCCCCCCTCTTTTATATTTATTTGTGATTATTTTTTGATTACTACTTAAGAAGTGATTCAAAATTGAACAAAATGAATTCCTTAAAGTCAGTTAAAAGCAGACAATATTTAAAAATATATTGTTCTTATTTGCTGTAATGAGTTCTTTGAATGCATTGAGTATGATTATTAATGTTTTTCTGGTATTTTTATTTAACGAAGAATTTCAGCAAAATGTTTTATATATGTTTGCCTTTATATGTATTTTCATTTAACATATTGATCCTATTCCAATAGTTAGTGATGTGCCCTATGTTTACTTAATAATTTTTTCTTTGCTTCAATTATATTATATATATATATATATATATTAAAGTTTTCATTTAACTTGTTTTGTTCATATGTAAGTGTGTAAAAATTTTTTTGTATACACTTATAACTCCACTCACAATTGAATACTATGGTGTGCTCAAGCAGTAATGGACTTAAAAAATTGACAGGGCATTTACTTTGTACTCAAATTCTAACCCATTCATTATTATCCAATTGAGCTAAATTTTGCATAAACTTTAAATGATATAACTGTGATGACTATATATTGTGGTATGCTCAAGCAGTTACGGACTTAAAGAGAGTCTGGGTCTTTCACTTAAAACATCCAATTGAATTGAAATTTTGAGTCCTAAACTTCCTGGCTATAAAGAATTAAACCAGAAAGAAAGATGGGATAAAAAGACATAAAAATAAATTTTTTAAGTGCAATTTAATATATAATTTTTAAAAGCATAAGTGTTGATATTATTTTCATTTCCTGTATAAGTAATTACCTAGATATATTAGTTCAGCATTTCAAGCTTTTATGAATTATATGTTATTTTACATTTTAAAAACTATTCTTATACCTTTTAGTCCATCTTTAAATAAAAGCTTGACTTTTTAAAAACATTTAGCATATTTTATGCATTATCTTACAATAAATCATGAATACATGGTAATAATTTTTATTAGCACACTTCAGGTTGTTATACTATTTAAAGTTTATTCAAATGTGAGATTTCAAAAGTTTGAACATTTGTGATAAATTTATCCATTTAGTGAACAATAGCATTGTTTTTACATCCAGCCAACTGCACTGTTTTAACAATCTGTTACATTTCCATCTCTTTTAAATTAGAAAATCAGCATTGATTTGCATTGTCTTTATGTGTTATGTATAAAAGATTATTATTCTGAAATGCTACTCTATTGATATGATTAATTAAGAAAAGGCAGCACTTTTTTTAAAAAAAAAAATTGGAAAATTCCAATTTTAATGATATAAACTGCCATGAATAAAATTGCTTACAAATATGTTAAATGGGAGAACTTATTGCTGTGAGAAATTTGTCCAAATTATCTTGTATTTAAACCAGTGGTTGGCAAAAAAAAAAAAAAGATACACATCACCTAAATGTTGACCTTTCAATTCAATTCCTTTAAATGCATTTTATTTAAATATTTCGAATATTATTGATAATTATTGCTGCTGAAATTATCAGCATTGATTATTTTGAGTGATATCTTACCTTAGCAAATAATTTACTTTTAATTTATTAATTGTAAAATGTTCTGTAAAATCCATAGCCATCAGATATGAACACATGTGTATTCTTCAATGGAGTAGAAGAAAAATTGATTTTTTTTTTTCTCTCACTATTATGGAAAATTGTACTTACAATCAATGATTTTAAAATGGAAGGAAATACTTAAGCCAAAAATAATGAAAATTATTATGCAATAAAATAATGAATCAATAGAGCTTTTTGTTACTTTCTGAACTAATGCATGTAGATGAATCATGAATATCAAGAAGAGTAGGGAAAAGTATCTAGAAATAAGAAAAGTAGAACCAAATTTTTTTAAAAAAATTTTTAGGTACAATGCTGGAAGTTGAAAAATTACAAAATATGTATGATGATATTCTCTGCTATTTTTAAAAATACCAATTAATTATTTGTTTTTCATGAATATTTTTAAATAAAAATTGTAATGCTTGTAAGAACAGTATGGATTAATAAAAGTTTAATGCTCATTTGTAAATGTCAAAATATGAGAGTTTCTTTCATCTTTTCTCCCAATTCATACCTTCAGTTGCAAATCATTGGTTTAAACAAATAGGTGTGAAAGTTAAAGCTATACTATTTATATACTAAAGCATATGAAACAAATTCTTTTCAGTGATTAAATGCATTTATATTTTATGTGTGATAAAATCTTCCCTGTTTACTATTAATATTGCTAGTTTCTAACTTGAATTTTAAAGATTTGTTACACAGAAATATATTAAAAGGCAATGGTATATATGTTGCAACTTAAACAGTTTAATAGAATTATTTGTGATTTTTGAAATTGTACTGCAAGCTAAAGAGTTTATGCTCTGAATAAGCATAAATTAAAATCAAATACATAACATTAAGTGTGTTTGAAAATGGGAAATTATTCTGGATAAATCCCAATAGTTCTACCTGAGGAATGGAAGATAAGCATCATCTGCCTCAAACATTAAATAGGAGGCATCTTGAAGTGCTCAAATTATAAAGGTAGCCTGCTATGCCTTTTATAAATTATTCTCCAACATACTATTCAACAGATTTGTTGCTCATTGGCGATTATGATTGTGGATTCCATAATGGAAGTTTGACAATGGAACAGATCTTTAACTTAAATGAAAATTATGGATAAGGCAAAAGAATTTGATATTAATACTCCCTTTTTGTTTATAGATTTTAAAACAGCTTATGACTCAGTAAATAGGAAATTGCTTATAGATTGAATAAAAAAACTGTAATATATCGGAAAAACTGATTTAGCTGATCATCATTACTTTAAGTGAAATTAAACTAAGAGTTAAAATTCAGAACAAACTGTCAGAACCTATGGTCATTTTAAAAGGTTTCAAGCGCGGAGATGCACTGACTTGTATTCTACTTAATCTTTCTCTTCAAAAGACAAGAAAAGATTCTAATTTCAACATTAGAGGAACAATTTTTAATAAATCTGAGCAGATTTTTGCATTTGCTGTTGACTTTGGTTTTGTTGATCAAATCCCTGAAGCTCTTAAACAGGTCTTCCTTTCTTTGGAAGCTGAAGCAAGTAAGATGAATCTTGTTATTAACCAGAATAAACAAAATATTTGACATGCACAAGTTTTATTAATCCATTATTTGAAATAGAGAGTACTGGTTTGAAACTGTCAGTAGTTTCAGGTATTCAAGTTCTGAAACCACTGAATGCCCTAATTCTAGAGGTTCACAGCAGAGTTATATTTTCTAACAGATATTTTTTTAGAGTAACAAAATGTTTAAAATCGAATTTCATAAGCAGAAAACCAAACTACTCATCTGCAAAATTTTGATTAGGCCTGTTCTCAAATATGCCTCTAAATCATGGGCAAAGACTGAGAAAGATAAAAAGATCCTTACTATATTTGTAAGAGGAATTTTAAAAAGCCTATTTTGTGGAATTAAATTTGATAATAATTGGAGAAGAACTAACACTGAAATTTACAAACTATTTAAAGAGCCAGATATAATAAATTTATAGCTATATGGACAATTAAATGGGCAGGATATTTAATAATAAGATTGGAGGAAATTGAGCCACTAAAAAGATCTTGGCTAAACTGTTAGGTACCCTAAAAAGTGGGAGACCAAATTTTATGTGGATTGATTGCCTCAAAAAGGCTTGAAAACTACTAAGGTGACAAATTAGAAAACCTTAGCCAAGAATAAGATGTTATGGAATGGAATTCCAAGGGAGTCCAAGACCCTTCCAAGGCTGGCACTCTAGGGGAGAAGAAGAAATACTAATGATTGAATTATTACTTTTCATAAAAGTCAGCTTTTATGATTTATTTATCAGAAAATCTGAAAATTTTACTTGTAACTTTTGTTCCATAGTGTATTCGTGTCATTATAAATGCTTCTTAGTTGTCATTATTAAATTGCTCATTGTTATATTCCATGTTCAATGAGGCATGAGAAGAAGCATTTATACTGTAAAAGTCCAGCTTTGCCAGATTTTTCTCCTTCCAATGTCTCATATAGATGAAGTGTCTTTGAGGTTTATCTCTCGAATATCAAATCATAATTTTTATAAATAATTACACTTACTAGTATTTTCTTGTTATCTCCCAAGTTTTTCACCCTGGCTCCATAACATTGATTTCTACATAGAATAAAATATTGAACTAATGTGATTTTAACTGTCTTAATTCTGATGAAAGGGTAAAATAATTTTTAAAGTAGGGGGCTTCATAACTTTGCAGCACTGCTTAATTATATTTGTGAATTTTAATCATTAAAAGAATGCTAACATTTATGGTGAAATTTTTTTTTCATAGCTAACTACCTTTTCTAAACAATCCTTCCCCTCTAAATGATTGAAATGCTTTTATTTTATTAACATGTAATTAAATTTACATCATTGCTTATTTTGTGGAGTCTTGTCATAAATGAATGGTAATTATATTTTAAAAAATAATTATGTAACAAGAAACAAAAATAATCAACTTAAATTTCTTTGTTGTATTACTTTTTATATTTTAAGTTTTTAAATTTATTTTTTTTTATCACTGTCAGGCTGCTGTTTCTATTTTGAAACAAGAATATAAAGAAAATGAAACTACTCTAAAAGATGCTTTAGCATTAGCTGTTAAAGTTCTTAGTAAGACTTTGGATATGACTAAACTTACTGCTGACAAATGTAAGTATAATCTTTTCTAAAGAATATCCTTTTATAGGAAATGAATGTGATGTGCATATGTAGTATTTACATAAGACTATTCTTTCTTATAATGAGAATTTGATTTTTTAAAAATATTTATATAGTGGAGATGGCCACCCTTACACGGGAAAATGACAAAACAGTTATTCGCATCATGCCATCTGCTGAAGTTGAAGTTCTTATAAAGAAGCATGAAGAAGAAGAAGCAAAAAATGAAGCTGCTAAGAAGGAAAAGGAACGTGAAAAATCCAAGAGTTAATTGACCTAATCATTTCATTTCATTTGTTTGTCTTATTAAAGTGTATTTTGGGTCCATCCAAATTTGTATTAAATGACATTTAATTGAAAGATCTTAGACTATACTGTTTTATTTCAGTATTAAAATCAAGAATTTACCACAAATTTTATTTCTTTGTTATTAGTTGCTTCTTTCTCTCTTGCACGCACGTGAGAGAGAAACTATGTTATTTTTGGAAAGCATAATGTGAAAAAATTGACCAAGAAATTTTAAAATAATTTGGTTATGTTTTGTTAGATTATATAGAGAGAGAGTTAAAATGTTACTTTAAAAAAAGTTAAGTTGTTGGAACAAAATTTAAAACGGTTCCTGAAAAGTAATAAAATGCATTGTCTTAATGTACATTAAATTTTATTTAGTCAGTTTCTTCCTTTACAATAAATTTTGCTTAGTGATATTTCCACATTTTTAAATATTCTTTTTGCTTAAAATTTTAGCTGTTGAGCATCAGCTTGTTTCTTAATGTTTTTTTTTTTTTTTTTGGAAACACATTTTTAAAAAGTAAAATGTATAATAAAGGATATTATCGTATTTTTGTTATTTTTAAATTCACAGATCAAAATCCTTTTAAAATATGCATTTGCTCTACATATATACTTAATAGGTTTTTTTTAAGTATTAATTACAATAAATTTATTTCCAAAGACAATTGAAGTTACAAAAAAATAATTCTGTTAATTTTGTTTTATGATGAAATAAAATTATAGTCAAAATGCATTTATCAAAAGCAAAATATTTCTATTTGCATATGTTGCCTTCTTCAAATATTGTGCCAGTCATATTTTTATGCATTTGAAATATAAATGTAAAATCACTGTAATAAATATTTAAGAAATTGTTTACATAAATATGATCTTTACTATACAAAATTTAATATCTTCAGTTATTGCTAAATATTGAATTTGGAATTGATTTCTTTTGAAAAAAGTTTATTTGTCATTTAATTGGAAAAAATGGCTTAATTTTTATTTTTTTTTTTTTTTTTTTTTAAACATTTCATGTTTATTTGTAATCTAACAAATTCAAAATAACATATACATTGAAAGGTATTAATTATTGCAGGAATAAGTGCAGTTAAAATAAAATTAAAAATTTTACCTTTTCAATAAAATTTTTAAATGTGATCTTATCAGTGTCCTGAGACATGGTTTTAGAATGACAAAATGTATTTGTATCGTTATTTTTTGGGCTGTTGCATCATCAAATTAAATGAAATAGCTCAAGAAACTGGACATTCAACATAAAATGTATAAATATACAAGTTAAAACTCATAAATTCCTTCATGAAATTTTTAAGCCTAGAAAAAGCAATGTTTTCTGTAAGTTTTACAATCTGCTTTAAAAAGAATTAACTTATTACATATATTTATTCAAAACAAAGTAAAATAATTTGGAAAGGTAAATAGGCAGAAATTTTGGTTTCTAATTTGATACATTATATTGCTATTGTCATTACGTTCTGAATAACAGAAACAAATGTTTGTGCAAGTCTAATTGTATTTACCATAAGTTAATTGATGAATACTGTTATTTAGTTTTTTAAACTCTTTCTACTTTTGGAATTCAAGGGTAAGTTGATGTTTATCAGAAATGTTATAATAGACAATTTTTTACTTTAGCTATTATTTTAATGAAAGAAAAATTCAAATTTAGACATGACAAAAGGAATATGAGGAATAATTATTCAGCAAATGTCAAAGGCATTTTAAAATGTACATGTATCATTTTGTGTTCCTAAAATTCAAAGTTTAGAGTTGTATTAAATTTTTTTTTGCTCTGCATTCATTTAACTTTGCTGTATATTCTGATAGTTTGTATGAAAATTTGTTTTGTATCTTAATTTTTTTTTAAAATAATCATTGCAGTTATTCAATTTTGGAATAATTCATTTTGATTTTTCATACTGTATTTTAGAAACTTGATTTTTGTGGTCTAAATTATTTGCAAAACTTTATTTGTATTCTGAAAATAAAATCAGGTGAATTCCAAACAGACAAATTTAAGATAATTCTCGTGTGTGTTAATTTCATTCAGAATTATCATTGGATTTAGGGAGTAGTAGAAATATCACTGAATTTGGTAAGCAGTTTCATGATTGACTGCAGAAATTCAGATTTTTGAACAAGTCTTGGTGTTGAATATAGCCCTTTGAGGGCTGGGGCTTGGAAAGAAATTTTGTTTTGCAGAACAAGATAATGTTGAGGCCCCTTTTCAATTAAAATTTTAATAAACAATAAAATTTCTTATGTAACATGAAAATCAATGTTTTGCACCATTTAATATAATATTATTTAATGCAGAAAATAGAGATTTTGATATAATTTGTAGAAAGCACAAATATTTTTAAATACTTCATTACAAAAGCTATTGTTTAGCATTAATATGATGTATCAAGAGTTTTTTTTTTTTTTTTTTTATTAATATAGCTTTCACACATTCATTCATTTTACGATCTAGTGAATTGACCCAAGTTAAATAGCTTTGAAAGTCCTAGAATAATATTTAAAGCAAATATGAAATTTATATTAATTTTGACAAAAAATTACAATTTTAAGCTGCTTTAGAAAAATGCAGTTTTAATTTATTTAAGGGGAGAAAAAAATGTTTTGTGGATATTTATTTTTGTAATATAAAATTTTTCCTGGATCAAATTCTTGTCAATAATAGTGAACATTTTATAGAATACGAATATTTTTAAAGTGGTGAGTCTTGTATTTAATAAAAACTTCCAGAGTCTCCAAATTTATCTTTTAATAATAGTTAATATACTCTCAGAATAAATTGGCCATTTAATGTAATTGATCACAAATTAGCTTACTGTTCTTTTATTTTGAAAAGTATTGACAAGTTCTGTATTTTAAACATGAGTGGATTTCATGTGGTTCACATTTTAAATACAAGATGAAATTGAACGAACAGAAGTAAGATGCCAAAAAAATTATAGCTGGAATTATACAATGAAAAATCTGTTTATTATTTATTATAATAATTATATGAAAACCATATTGTATAAATATGTGTTTTACGATGTGCTATCATCTAAAGAAGCAAGACATCCTTTAATAACTTGTGCAAGTTTAATTTCATTTGAACAAAATTGGTATCTATGTAATTGGTTCAAAAAGAACTAAATCATGGTGTTAATTAGTTAATTGATTCCCCAAAATATTTTTCTTGTAATAGAATCTGATATTTTTCCAGAATTAGATTGAGGTTGGTCAAAATAATTTATGTTCCAAGTTTCATCTGAATTCAATCATTAGTCCTAGGCATGTTCCAAGAAAACCTTTGATGGACTGCACCAATTTTTAACCTACTTATAATAAATTGATCAATAATTAAGATTCAGAAACTACTATATTTAGTTTGCTTTGGCATCTAGAACTTGAGATTTCCTATTCTAAAAATTTTGATCTGTTACAAATTTCCTTTTCAGAACTGTTTTTAATAATTCAGACTTTTCATAACATTCCTTTTTATTTTTTTAAAAAATTTTTTTTGGAGTTAGAAAATTCTTACCTATCTGTTGATGTAAAAAGCATCGAAAATTGTTAATTAGAAAAAATCTTTAGTTTTTCGTTTCACATTTGGGAACTCTTTTTAAATCTTCTAATTTCAAACTTTCAAGCAGAATTTTTCAAGGTTTGAAGGTTTACCTTTTTTTCATTATAAGAAATCAGAATTCTGTGGGAAAATAGGCATCAGTAATGAGAAAATTAATTTTTAGAATAAACTAATAATTAATTAATTGATCCATTTACATCACAATTCAGCTCTTTTTAAAGCCAATAATAAATATTAATTTTGTCCTATTACGATAGAAATTGAAAGTTTCTAAAAATGTCCTTTTTTTAAAACCACTAAAGAGAATTTTTTTTATATATAAATTCGTCAGCTTATCACTTTTCAAAATTTTTTTCTTTACCATGTTTAAAATGCATAAAAATACCACTGACTATTATTTTGCGGTTCTATACATAAGTCATAATGTTAAAAAAAAAAAAAATCAGCTTTAATTTTTTTTTTTCTACCGAACTGCAAACAGATTTGATACAGACGATTTTGAAAATCGTTAAAATAGAATTTTATATTAAAATCAATTTATTTTAATTCTATATAAATATTTTTGGAGCCTCAATTCTCTTTATATTCATTCTTAATCATAATACAAAATGGTTCTATTCAAGTTTGAGTTATGATTTTTGTGTTACAAAGAACTGAGGATTTTTTTGGTGACAAAATCTATTTTTTGCAATGCATTGCATAGAACAATTTTTTTTTAAAAAAAAATTCTGATTTTAGATTAATACAGAATGGTTCTATAATAAGATTTGCGGCAGAGTAATCATTGTCGTAAGCTCGTGCCAGGCATTTCTATAGTTATGCCCTCAGGGGCTTGCTTTTTTAAGGCGAGTACGGGCTTCACGATTCCAAGGCATCCCAATGATCTTTTTCTTTCCCATGACGCTTACTGTCTTTGCTAGACGTGTCCCTGGGATTCCTTAGCGATCCGTCTCTATTTTCGACCTTCCTTCTCAACCATTTTTTATCTTTTTTCGCACGTCTAGATCACAGCTTTCTCTCTCTGTGTTTGGCTCAGCATGCCACATCTGGCTCTTGCGCCATTAAACTCCACCATCACTCACTCTAGAGTAATGACGCTTTTAAAGACCGGTTGTTTTGTGGGGCTGATACGTGTTAAATCTATCCAAACCCTGGCGTCGTGAGAATTTGGAAAATAGGTTGTCGGTTCAAGTGTCGTCTTGTCATTTGATCAAGCTTCGAAATTAAGAGATAACTTTCAAATAACTCTCATGTTGCTTCTAAATATCACGTTAATAAACAATGAATTATATCCACATTCCTGTTGCGGAACTGGTGTCTGATCCGCCAGATTGATGGATACAGCTTGGTCTTCTTGCCATATCTCTGTTGCATTTGTCAAAAAAAATATCTTATATCATGTATTTACTATCACTTCCCCGGGATATAAATCAAAAATATTAAGAGAATAATGATTTCTGTTTAGCATATTAGTCAAAATAACAATTGGTAATATTTCCATCATAAAAGCAGTTTAATTTGCCCTGATCATGAGAAAGGAGATTCCTGTTCTTAACTCAGAAATTTTTTAGGTGTTTCTATTTATATTTCAAACAATATCGAGAAAAATATTTTTAACACCTCTTAGAAGCGGAAGCATAAAGATTCTTCAAATACAACTGTAATATTAGTATAATAAAACTTTATTGATATATTACATAATTAATAAATAATATAATTATGTTAAATAATTACAATATAAATTACGTTATAATATTAATGCAATATTGTACACCGGTAGGTTTTCAAATGGAAACGTTCATGTAAAATCTTGCGGTAGTTTTCTTTTGAATTTTTTTTTCTCGTGTTTACTATTGAGAAACGTTTTTAGAAATGAGAATTTAAAAGGAATAAATAAGTGCGTCTGTCTTTAAGCGAAACATTTTTCCTGTATGGGCTCTGTCCGATCTGGTACCCCTCTGGTTTCAGACCTGTAGAGAAGTAGTAGAAAATTTCCCAACACACTATAGAAAATTATTTGAAAGTGATTCAGCATTTGGAATATATATATAGAGAGAGATTTGGTAAAGAGAAGAAATTTCTTAGAAGAGGATACTGTGAACTAGTAATAATTTTATTAGTACTAGTTTACACTACCTTCCCATAATTAGTGCTGAACTAGTAATAATTCGAAGAAAGATGTTATCTATTTAAGATGCATTAGAAACGAAATTAAGAGCACTCCACTCTCTTAGAGTTACGGAGGATAAATATACGAATATTTTACATCATTTAGTAGAGTTATGCATTCTCCTGATATTTTGAAAACCTGGGAATGGGACAAGTTGGCGACAGGTAAGAGTGATCTTTATTATATCCTGGAACTTTTATTCTAATTTTAGTTCAGATAAATATATGGAAAAAAAAATCGATTAATGTAAAATTAATTCACTACTAATGACTCCACGCTCTCTGTCGCAGAAAAATCACTTAAATTTAAAGATAGAAATTAATGTTAAATGATGGTGTTTCTACATTAATGTTAAACTTAAGAGAAATTATTGGATAATTTGTGTTAGGAAATCCGCATGAACTGTTATTCAACGATATGTGAAATGTAGATTTAGTACCCGGAAGAGAGAGATAAAACAATATCTGTGAAACTGTCTGCAGAAAGCGTAGTCCAATATGCAAGTGTATTCCAGATAGTAGGTAAGGATTAGCCGAATTACTATACCTTAAGTCCTTTTAAAATTGGACAAAAAAACGTGGATCTTACTGTATACGTGCAAGATGTATTAATCTGCTCATTTGGAGTTGGTAACTTCTTTGTCTAGCGATGTCTTCCTAAACCCTTTATTCTTTAACACTCTTTGTTGCCAGAACATTGAAGCTAACAATAATATATAGAGACATTAGAAGTAACTCCGTAAAACTACCAAAGTTATCTCAAAATTAGATTGGCTGCAGATTTCTTTGGTTGTAGCGATTCAAATAATTCCCTGGAAGCTCAACCCTTTTCTGGCTGCTTGCTGTCGTGGTTGAAAAGAGCGATTGATTCAAATGGCTAAGCGCATTTTGAGGAAGATCTTTCAAAGAACCCCATTGTCATATAAGGAGTTCACTATTATGCTTTATAACAGTGAACAGGTACTGAACTTAAGACCTCTCATTTATGAAAATGAGAAAGTTTACCTTCTTTAATGTAGCATATACTTCTTCAAGCATCTCACTCATCCAGTGATAGTGATATTGATTTAGAATGACTTAACATATGAATAAAACGTATGTAGAATATTCTTCTGTGTTCAAGTTGATGGTTTCGTGTGGTATACAATTACATGTATAGTCTTGTACAATTACAACAGACTTTGCGACAGCCTAACACGCAACCTGTTTCCCTTGGTAAGAAACAATGATTCTGGTTGCTGTTTTAAGTCCTAGAGCTAATACTTATCTTGTGTGAAATCAGTATGCAAACATGAAGCTCAACTGCAACAGCTCGCGACAACTAGACTATGAGCTCACGATTACGAGACTCCCACGTGATCTGACACAGGTATTTTTCAAGTAGGTCTGATCAGGTTTACCCCAGTAAGATCGAGTTTGTGGGGAGTCTTTACTTAGAGGGGTTGAAGATTTTTTTTTCTCGAAATGTGCCAAGATCGCTAAACAGAGCACTTCCTCTGCAGCTATAACTCCCGAATTTAAAATCATTTTAAATTTTAATTTCAACAAGTCTAAAATATTATAAGAAGCATAACTTACCATTATTTTTGTTACACTATGAATCAATTTTATGTATAAAATAAAGGCAGGAAACTGAATTTACAATTTACTAACATCCCCACTTTTATTTTTTCCTCTGCAGCTATAACTCCCGAAAAGAGTTTTATTATATTTTTTTTTAAAAAAAAAATTGTTTCATACTCATTTAATTCGGTTTTATTCTAATTTATTTTTATATTTTCTAATTTTTGATGCCTATTTTTTTATAACCTGATATGAACATTATGAATTTCTGTAATTTTAGGATCTAATTATAGTTCTTGTGATATAGAAGCTACATAACCTGTTTTCTGACCTTAATTTAATTTATATTTATATCACCGGTAAAAAACGAGTTTTTTGAACTTAGGTTTTCTTCTTAAGGTTCACACTTCGCGCAACATAATTTTTATACCTTAAATTTTAAGAGCAAAAGGAACGTTGAGTCAAATTGAATTTATTCAATAATTAGTTTTAATAATTAATTTTATTAATTTATGCTTATTAAATTTATCACTTAAAATAAATATGTCTGTAATTTTTAGCTCAATTAAGCATTATATTAATCAATTAAACTACATGTTATTAAATTGAAAATATTTAAGCTAAATGTAATTAAAATTGAAACCAACGATATATTATTAAGTTGAATATCAGCTATATGTAATTAAAATTAAAGCAAACAAATTATTAAATGATGGATTTGGTGACCATTTAGCGACGTGGTGAGAAACTTGGCGTAAAATTTAATTATTTAAGCAATTAGTTTTAGTCAATTAATTTTTATTAATTACAGTTAAATTATCATGTTTTCTTCCAAAATAAACATGTATGGAAAATTTCAGCTCAATTGAGTGCTTTAAAATATTAGAAAAAAACTTTCAAAGTTTTGACCCAGACATACAATGTTAGTAGAAGAAAACCCATTAATAGTTAGTTTTAATCAATTAATTTTTATTTGTTATGAATTAAATTGTCGTATTGTCATCCAAAACAATCATATATAGTAAATTTCAGCTCAATTGGGCTCTTTAAAATGTGAGAAAATTTTTTAAAAATTTTCACCCAGACAAAGTTGCAATGTGAGTTAAAGAAAACCCATTAAAAAATATTAAAAGGACATCATTCATAATTCTTCGGAATTTATTTTCAGACAATTATCAATAGTCCATAACAGTAAACTCTGGATTGTACAGAAAATCAAATTTCACAATTAATTTCATCATTTTGAGTTATTCTTTCTGGAAATTCTTCCAGAAAAGCTTTATTGTTCTTTGTTTTCTGACTTGACAATAAACGCAATTTTAAATCATAAATTGGATGTGTGATTATCTCTTTTTGTAAGCATTGTTATTTCGTAGTCGCTAATTATTTCTTTTTAAACATTTTTTGAACCGATGGACTTCAATTATCACCTTTACAATAAAAAAAAAATGCATTTTTTAAACTGTTCAACAGGTGTCTGAAGTTCTGTAATGTAAAGAACTTCTGACCAATCAAGTAGTGATACAAATGACGTCAAAGTAAACAGAAAACTTCATGGTTTGACTTAAATGATTGGCCGATATGACATTCCTGTATGGCTGGTGTTTGATCGAGAATTTGCGGTCAGGTGAACTATGTTTTGAGTGCGAATTGTGAATGTTTAAAGCTTACTGTTTATAATCGGACATTTGTAAAAACTCAGTATCTGTGATAAATCAAAGCAACTGGCGAAATTTTTACGTAAAGTTACTCTTTATTGTTCCGGTTTTCGTTTGTTAAGTTATCTAATGTGGCTGTTGTGAATGTAAACAAAAATTAGAGACTGATGTTCATTTATCATCTTATTGTTGACATATCCTTTTCATGTAAGTTTAATACCTAATAAAGAAAACAATAATCTTATAAAGAGTCAATGAAGAATTTTTCTAATTACGATTTATGGATTAAAATTTTTACATTTATTTCGTTTTCTACATATCATGAATTGTCAAAGGTTGATACCTTTAAAAAAATTAATCTTTTTTTTTTATGCAAGATTATCGATGATCATACATTGTAAATAAGATAATTATTATTTCTTAATACATTATCTCTATTGAATTTTATAAAATAATAATTTATTGGCTTAAAAACCTTTTTTTGTGTGTGTGTTTGAGAAAAACGTGTAGGAATGATTTTTATTCTTTCAATAAATATGAGTATATTTCTTCAATTTTATGATGATTATAAAATTGATTTAAGTATGACATTTTGTATGATGAATAAAATGTGAAAAAAGTAATTGTGTGTGAGCAATAAAATTGGTGGCTGAAATGTTTTAACTAGTTGATGTTATACTTTCATTTTATAATTCTCTTCAATGCAATGGAACAATTTTTTAAAAAAAAGTCTTTGACAGATGAATAAAATAAATAAAGCTTTAATTTCTCATCTATATTTATCTCAAGTTTTCTTATGATACATATTTTTTGTCTTTCAATATATTTTTTTGTCTGTATAGTTTTGTTATTTATATAAAATGAATATCTGGTATTGTGCAGATTTTAATAGCTTAAAAGATATTTAAATATCTTATTTATAATCTATGACACATAATTATTTGTTAAATGTTTTAAAATAACTAATGTTATTTGTGCTTATTTGTTCTTCAATAACACAGTTAGTTATAATTATTTAAATGTTAAAATGGTAAAATCTATAATATGAAATTAATATTTATTTGAACTTCGGTGTGCAAGACATTTTTTTGTTTGATCTTGTTTATCTTGTGCTAAATTATTTATGAAAATTTCTCATTGTAAAATTAAATGTATTTTAATTTTTATTTTCTATGCATTTGTGATAAACATACATTTATTTAATTATGATATTTTCATTGCTTTAAGATTGAATGTCATTGTGAGGGAACATAACATTGCTTGGAGGATTTTTATTAAAATCTCAGTTTTATAATGGTTTATAATTTTTCATCTATTGTTTGAATGATATTACATATGTTATCTGATATTGTATATTAATTATTAGGTAATTAAAATTAAAATACAGTGTGATAAAAATTCATTTAATCATTAAATACTGAAAATGTAATAAATTATTTTAATCCCTTCATGATCGACATCATAAGTCACATGTTTGAATTTTTTATGCCGATACAGTCGTTGTCTCATTTTATGCAATGAAGAAAAAAGTTGCATCATTGTAAGATAATTTGTTGCTACTTGCACATCTCGATATATTCCGTGATTATTTTTGTTCTTCTCAATCACACAGTGTGATATCTTATTCTTTTCATGTAGTGTGATATCTGTTAGAATTTATGCAAAAAATTGTTCAAGATATTTTTGATATTCATTACCAAGTATTTTTTTTTAAAAAAAGTAAGTAATTAAATAAACACCAATAAATTATTTCAATGTGGTTTTTGTGTTTTGATGGTCAAGAAAGATTATGAAGCTGTTTTCATTGTAAGGTAATAAAACTATTATATGAAACATTTTTGCATCTCTTTAATAATTATTTTTCTGTAGGTATTTATCTTAAAGACTATAAAGCAATAGATTTGATAAATATAACATGAGATTAATTTGTATTAATTTAAAATTTGGATGCATTGGAGAGAAAACTGGAACAGTGAGTGGGATATCACATGCATGATCATCAGCAGAACTTTGGTGTGCATGAACATCAGCAGAATAAGAAAAAAATGCTTAGTGTTAAAAATATTTTTCATTTTTAAATTCTGGATAAAACATATATTAATTTTCAGCATTAATTTTTTTTCTTCCGAAGTTGGAAATTTGAAAAATATCTGACCAAGAAGGGGTTAAAATATACCTAATAGATTTCATTCACTAGTGAGAATAATACTTCATTTTGTATATATCTTATAATTTAAATTGCTTGAGTAATATTTTTTACATTTGGTATTTAAAATATGGAACTAAGATTATAACATTATATTTTGTAACATGTTATAAAACATATTTTTTTATTCTACATGTAAATATATATTTTCTGTATTTTATTTTAAGGTAGAAATTGTAATGTCTGGTGAAGATGAATATTTTCCCCAAAGAAGCTCCTGTTTATGTAAGTCTAATAAAGAAGTTGTTTATATATAATTAATGAAGTTATATTGAAATTATTAAAATAAAAATGAAATGTCTGGCTTAATGATGCTTGTATTTAATTTTAATTTTTTTAAAATTTTATTTAGTTATGATAAAATGCCCTTTCTGCTATCCTTTGAATTCATCGAATTTATATATAGTTTTAAAAGGATGTTATATTTAACTGAAATTTTACCTGTATAAATTTTATGATAAGTATATTTACGTATTTCCATGTTTTGAATATTTTTTGAATTTGATTATTAAGAATATTACACACATTTGTAAAGTGCTTGAGTTTTTTAAAATTTATTTATTATTGTAATTATATTGCTATTTAATTTGTGTTTTATAAATATATGATTTTATAAACATTTATCAAAAATTAGCTCTATATACTTTATGTTCTTTCCATAATTTTTCATTTAGATTTTATAATTTAAATTAATTTAAAAGAAATTTTGCTCTTATATTATTTCTTTTAGTGTTTCAGATGGACTTGTGCTAAGATATGTTATTCATAAAGCTTATATTTAATCCAAATATATATTTCCCTATTTTATTTTAAGGTAGAAATAAATATTTTATGTGTAGTGTTTAATGTGTAAAATTCTGGATGTATTAGCTTATGTACTTTAAATGGTAGGTCAGATAGTGAACATTCTGTGTGCATCTTTTGCTGATAAACTGTTACATTCATTTTTATTTATTTTTAATAAATTTAATTTAATGATGTTATTTGATAGATTATAATATTCTAAGTTACATTGAATGTTAAAATATTTAATTTTTTAAAAATTATTATTAAAATTAAGTTTTCAAAATTTGTACTGAATCTATTTCTGAGATAATTTATTATTAGGTGTAGTTTATCTAAGTACTTGAAATTTTTGCTCAGCAAACCTGATATGAGTTAAAAGAGCATTGTTAATTAATCAGTTCATTCTTTTGTTCTTCTTTAAAAAGTTATATTTATATAATTTTTTAAAAAAATGCTTTCAGGGAGGTGGAAGAATAATTTTAGAACTTTATAATGAGGTTCGAAGTGAAAATGTTTCATATTATTTGGTTTTTCAAGGATCACAACTACGACACACCATAAATTCAATTTCAAATTGGAATAATGGCTTTTTACAACTTAGTGCTGTAATACCAAGTAAGTGGGAAAATACTTAAAATTTTTAAAAAATTTTACAATTAAAAACTGTTTAGATTATAAATAATGATTAAAATAGTCTTAAAACTAAAAAGTATTTTTCTTTTAAAAATAATATTAGTATTATTTATAATCTAAACTGTTATAAATAAACTGCTATAATACTATACATATCTCTTAAGTATCAGGTTTTTTGTTTGTTTTAAATCTGTAATTGAAATATGCATTATTACTGCTTTAGATTCATTATATTTATGTTTGAAACTCTCATTCATCTTTCTGAAAATTTCTATAAAAAAATTCAAATTTTAAAATTAAGTTAACTCCTTACTATTTTAAATTAGATACAAAATTTGTATATATATATATATATATATATATATATATATATATATATATATATATATAAATTTCTTATACAACCTATATGGGTAATAATGTTTTGATTCATTTTTTAATATTATATACACATATCCCAGGATCCATTTTTGGAATTCTACATCTTTACAATGATATATTGAGTTTTAAATGAAATATTTATTTTATATGGAAAAATAATGAGAGAAATGTTCTTAACTAGTATCTTGAATACATTGATTAATTTTAAAGAAATTACAATCACATTTAAAAAAAAAAAAGGATTTAAAGTATTTTGTGTACAGGGACATTTTTTAGTTTACATTGTAATTCATAGTGATGTTAGCAGTTGTCCTCGATAATAAAGGATATACTTATTTTTAGAACTTTTTTTTTTGTTACAAAAGTTATTTATCTTATTGTGTATTTAAATTATATAACAGTTTCCAGCTTTCATTTCTTAAATTTTCCCCCTGAAAGCTGCAACCTAGTTTGATTGTATAATTTTTTTTTCTTCTGAAAACAGCAACTGGTAAGTCCTAATTTAAGTATTGAACTGACTGAATTGAAAGGTACTTAACTGCAAAACATATTTTTATATTATTTTTTTTCGTGTGTTCTTTGTATATATACATTCAAAACTGTATATACTTTTATATATACATTCAAGTTTCGCTTGTATATATTTCAAAGGCTTTTATAATTATATTTATCTAGGTTAAAGGAATTATTTGTATAATGACAATATAGGTAGTGAAAATTTATAACATTGTAATATATTCACACAATGAATGATTTTAAAGTACTTGATTAATTAATTTCTCATTCACATTTTGTGAATGCTTTGGGATGTTAGTGCATGTGTATAGTGAATCACAGCAAGCAGAGAAATGAGTGTGTGTAAACATTTTTCACTTTATTTGAATATTTTTGGCACAATTAGTTTATGTATTTAAAAATGCCCTTATCAAAGCACAAAATTGATGCATATTTTATTAATTATAAACAACAGTTTCAAGTTACATAATATATTCTTGATTATTGTATAATTATGAGTATCATTGGTCTATATAATTACTGTCAGGTTAGAAAGATGGATACTGTTAGCATCAGCAATACTGTTTATGCCAAACTATTATCAGCAATATGTTTTCATTTATATCATTTCTGAATAATTTAAAGCAGAAAAATATTATGATATTTTAATTGTATGTTAAAAGACACTGCTTTTTCATATTATTGAATTCACATTTGTAAACAATATGAACTATGAGTATATTATGGAAAAAAAGAAATTTCAATAAAAAAATTGTCACTTTAAGATTCTTATAAGTAGATTTCTTATAAGTATTGCACCATTTATAGAGTATAAATGAATACGTTAAATGTTTAGTTTTTCCTTTTATTAAAAGGGCCACTTAAACATTTATGTATTGTTTTAAGTATCACTGGCACTTTTTGCAGTGATTGTGAAATATTTCGTATCATTAATTGTTTAAAATCTTGAATTCTGCATTTGTTAATTTAAGTTTTCTAAGTCATCAAATTTATCCTTAATCATAATAATAAGTCTCTTGAATAATAAAATTTTTCTTAGTTTTGGAAAAATGAATTTAAATTCTATTTAACAAATTAACAAAAAAGAAAGAAAAAAAACTTTCTCCCAATTTATATAATGAAGGATGCTTGTGTCTATTTGAAAATAATATTTAATTCTTATTTTTGTGCCTTAATATGTATAACTTTCTTGATATATACTTGTACTCTTGTTTTAAAAACTTGGTTGTGAAAATCATTTACAAGTATATGTAATATGCGTTACATGCAAGTCTGGATCTCTTATTATTTGCTGTTCGATTTTTTATTAGATCCCAAAAAAAAATTCCATTTTAGTATGATATTTAATTTAAGTTCAAATATACATTGATATAAATGATTTCTTTCTAATATATTTCACTGCAATTTTCATAAAAATATGCATGTTTTCTTTAATTTTATTTGTGTGATTTTTGTAAATAATTCATTTCTTATGTAAATGCATACAGTACTAAATATAGATATTTATTATTTTTTTTATTAATGTAAATTTTGAATTTTTCAATTGATTTTCTTTAAACATTTTTTTACTTTCAATATTAATTAAATTTTTCTATGGTTATACAGTATCTCCTTTATCTTGATGCATGTATGTATAGTGCAATTTTTTTAGTTATTCATAAGATTTATGAACAAATAAGTTAATGGGAAAGTGGTTAAGGTATTTAAATGGTTTTTCAATATAATGCTGATATTTTTACTGCTGATCAATATTCACAAAATAATTTTAATTTATCTATCAGGACTTGTAAGTATTAGTCCAATGTTTGTTAGACAGTAAACACTACTTATGCTGAAGCGTTTTAGAACGAACATTTTTGCTTTTCTAGCAGCTGAAATCATAAGCAGCTTTAGAACAACATTAATTTATTCAAACTAAGACTTTACTTGTTATTAAATGCATATTTTTATATTATTTCTATGCATTTCTTTTACTTTAAATACTATTGATAGAAATTTAAAGGGTGATATATACTTCTAGTATATGATGATATATAATAAATAAAATTATATAGAAATTCGTAGGTTATATATATATATATATATATATATATATATAAAAGCCTTTTTAAAGAAGTTTTAATATATATATTAAATATTTATAAGAATTAATATATATTCAATTAAGATACAATATAAATTTTGAATTGCAAAGTAATTCAAATTATATCTCATGTATTTCAGAAATATTAGTTAAAATTGTCTCCTATTCGGAGATAAATTAACGAAAATTGTCAATATGCCGTACATTGTGGTATATATGAATTGCTATTAACAATAATTATTGTAGTGTCTATTAATAGTATGGTTATTTTTCTATTTTTATTTATTGTAAAAATAGAAAATTAATATTTTGTATATTTATAATAAATACAATTTTATTAAATAAATGTTTTGAGTCATCAAAGAAGCTGAGAAGAGTGTATTTGTATTTACATAAAATGACACATTTGGATATATATTGATCTTTTTGCTTTTGTTCCAAAATTTTAATGAATATGCAGACATGTGAGATCTATGAATAATTTAAAGTGTCATTTATGTTATCAATAATATCCACGCAACATTGGATACTATAGTAATGATTGGCTTAAAGTGTGAGATAAAAATAAGGTTGGATGAGCAATAATATCCATGCAACATTGGATAC
The DNA here is from genome assembly GCA_019974015.1 of Nephila pilipes. NCBI lineage: Eukaryota > Metazoa > Arthropoda > Arachnida > Araneae > Nephilidae > Nephila > Nephila pilipes. The sequence goes on from BMAW01082584.1 coordinate 658,668, forward strand.
TATAGTAATGATTGGCTTAAAGTGTGAGATAAAAATAAGGTTGGATGAGGAGAATCAAAATTTAAATTTGAAGATATTTTTGAAGGTCCTTAATTTTACATTTTGTGATGAAAGTAATGATTTCTACGTATGATGTAGGGGGAAAAAAAATAGAAAAGTAATTAATGAGTATATTAAGAATTTATTATTTGTAAGGAAACATTTATATGTTTATTTGTTTTAAATTTTCATAGAATTGAATTTACATCTTAAAAAGTATTGTTGCCTTTATTCTCTTGTAAATAAAAACACCACAGAATGTTTTATTCAACATGCTAATTAAATATTTTTTTTGCCAAAGTTTAATTATTGTTAATAATTAACTTCAATATGAATTTCTTTATGAACTGTTTATTTGAGATTATTTTCTAAAAATGGAGTTATTAAAGTCAGGAGACATATTTTTAATGTAATTGATGCTAATGAGTGCTTGTCAATGAAAAAGTAAGTTTTAACAAACTTAAAAAAAACTTATTATTTTTTAATATTTTAAAATTTTTATTAGAAAAGTGAAATTTGTTAGTGTATTTTAAAAATCAGCCATAACAAGTTAATGTTTTTTTTTTTTTTTTTTTTAACTTAAAGAATTCGGTTTTCTTATTCTAGGTTTGTTGAAGGAGGAAGTTCATGATATTTAAACCTTCCTCCAATTGAACTGATTTTGAGATCACTAGAGTGAAAGAAAATCTGTTATATTAAATAATATTTGTTAGTATTTCATATTTTTTGGGAATAAGGAAATTAATTTTTTTGTATGAACTACTTTAATGTTAATTCATATATGGGTATTTACTAAACTATTCTAATATTTTGGGCTTGAAAAAATTACTTTTTTCTTCTGAAGAAGTGTGTAAAATACCTACAGCTCATTCACATTTTTTTTACTTGTGTAACTATATTCATTAATAAAAGAATCATTAGTATATGAGTATATATAACCTGGTAAGAATTATTAATATAACAAATTTATGTAACCTGGTCTCTTCACTAAATAATTTAATAAATTAAGAAACATTTTTTGAGTAAATCAGCAAAATGCATTAACGAGTATTAAACAAAAATTTTAGAAGACTTATTATTTGGATATGAAAATTTCATTTTGTTCCTTCACCATTGTAATTTGACAGTATTATATGTTGAAAATATGGGAAATTAGGAATTATTGGTTTCAACAGTTCAGTATAACAGGATTGTATCAACCATTAAATAATTCTAAGATTTGCAGCTATTTTAGTAGTATTTTAGGAGCTAGCATTTTCTTAACAAATTACGTGAGGAAATATTTGAGTAAAAAAAATTCTTGTCTTTAATCTCGATTCATCCCCTATTAGCATTACCAAATTTATGTATGATAAGGTCCTGATGAAGAGGTATGATTTGATTGTTTAATCCTTTCTTATAGTACTTTGAATTAAAGTATATTATTTTGTCAAGTTGTTGTATGTACTTGCTGCATGGATAAATTGAATTTTACTATTTTAATGAAGTTCTGAAATAATTTGGATACATATGAGTGAATATGTATTGTAAGGATTTTTGTTGTGCAATACTCACGAATATTATTTTGACGTATTTTTTAATCTTGTTGATAACCATTCACTAATCACTCTTTGTTGATCATCAGTCTTCTTTGTGAAAATACTGGATACAATTGTAATTTTACATGTCCTTGACATCACTCACTATAATGTTGTTATAAATGTGAATCTAAAATGAATTAATAAATTTTTTTTTTTAAGTGAAAGAAATAAATGTAGTCTGTATTTCCCCCTTTTGAATACTGTCTGCATATTTATTAACAAATTTAAAAAAATAATAATTCTGTTATTGGTATTATTTAGAGTCTTATATGAGAAATCTCAAAATATTATGAGAAATATATGATTTTAATGAAAGAAGGTTATTTTTTGCTAGTTTCTGAAAGAAAACAGTTTTTTGTTTTTTATATTTTTAGAAAATATTCTACTAATCAATATAACTATTATTATTATATTAAAATGGTATCTAATTTCTTGTTATAATTTTAAATTAAGATGAAAGAATAAAAGTGTTTTATATGTGTGTGTATATAATATAATATAATATATATATATATATATATATATAACACATGGATCAATAAGTTCCGAGACTAACCCAGAGATGGCGCTCGTAGTAAACTAGTAACCAAGTCTTTCTAGAGTACTAACCTTTGCTTGAAACGTGTCAAAATTTTAAGTCGATCGGACCAGAAACAGCTGAGTTATCGAGGTTGGAGTAAAGTCGTTTTGTAGTTTGCTTAAAAAATGGAAAAAACCGAGTTTCGTGTTCTGATAAAACATTGTTTTTTAATGGGTAAAAACACCGCGCAAGCGAAACAATGGATTGAAAAATGTTGCCCGGACTCTTGTCCATCAAAAGCAACGATTTGTCGGTGGTTTGCCGAGTTTAAACGTGGTCGTACCGACACAAATGACGCGGAACGCTCGGGTAGACCTGTGGAAGCCGTTACACCGGAAAATGTGAGTGAAGTTACAAAAATTATAATGAAAGATCGTAAAGTGAAGCTCCGTGAGATTGCTGAGATGACACAGATATCATATGGAAGTGTATTTACTATCCTTCATGAAAAATTGAGCATGAAAAAGGTTTTTTCTAAGTGGGTGCCGCGATTGCTTTCGATGGAACAAAAACAGCAACGAGTCGATGATTCAGAACGCTGTTTATCGCTATTTACTCGCAACAAAAAAAAGATTTCTTGCGTCGTTACGTGACCATGGACGAAACATGGATACATCACTACACTCCAGAGTCGAAGCGGCAGTGGCGCACAGCTGGCGAAAGCCGTCCGGAAACGCAGCAGTCAGCTGGCAAAGTCATGGCGTCAGTTTTTTGGGATACGCATGGTGTGATTTTCATTGACTACCTCGAAAAAGGTAAATCGATCAACAGTGATTATTATATTGACTTGCTGGTGCGTTTGAAGGAGGAAATCGCAAAAAAACGACCGCACATGCAGAGAAAAAAAATCCTTTTTCACCAAGACAATGCACCCTGCCACAAGTCGATGAAAACAATGGCAAAATTGAACGAATTGGGCTCTGATCTGCTTCCCCACCCCCCATACTCACCAGATTTAGCCCCCAGTGACTACTGGCTCTTTGCTGATCTTAAAAAAAATGCTCCAGGGAAAAAGATTTGGCTCAAATGAGGAGGTCATCGCTGAAACTGAAGCTTATTTCAAGGAAAGATAATTTTGTTTTATAAACATGGTATTGAAAAATTGGAAAAGCGTTGGAACGATTGTATCACCCTAAAAGGTGATTATGTTGATGAATAAAAAAAAAAATTTTGCAAAAAAAATGTTGTTTTCAATGTTAGTCTCGGGACTTATTGATCCATGTGTTATATAAATGCACCAAGGGATTGAAAAGTGTTAGTTATTACGAAAAATAATCAGGATAGAAGCTTAATTTTTATTTTTTGTCCTCATACAAGACTTTTCTACATGATCACCATCCAGAGAAATACATTTTTCCCGTTTTTCGTGACCTTTTGAAGTCCATCATTGTTGAAAGCAAATTGCGTCAAAAATCATCGTTCCACCTCTTGAATGACGTCATTTATGATGTGGAATCTCCTACCCCACAATGGTTTTTTAAGTTCTGCGAAAAAGAGAAAGTCGTTTAGAATGGAATCGGGATAAAAAGGCGGTAAAATTTTTCGACACGTCGCTTTGATTCATCAACCGTATTTCGAGATAAATGAGCAGGTACATTGTTGGCAAAAATACGGACGTCTTTGGCGGTCATACCGCACCATTTTTTTTTTTTTTTTTGTTATCAAAACATCCCACAATTTGTTCCATAGTGTACTGTAATAGGCACCAGTGGTAGACTGACCCTTTTTCAGGTTATGTGTTTTTTAACAGACTACCTAGGGAAGGGTACGATAGCCCCCAAATTGTACAGTATGACTTTCCCTGCAGACTTCTGCATCTTAGCTTTCTTGGGGGAGATGGGTCGCTGTGCTTCCACTCCTGGCTTATCTCTTTGGTTTATATATCATATTGATAAATCCAGTATCCATCCACAGTTATCAGGCGACCAAAAAATCCACTTCCTTTTGCTTCAAAAGATTCTACATCTCCCTTGTTAGGTTGTGCCGTGTTTGTTTCCGAAAAGGAGTCAGCAA